>JMQE01000543.1:0-40792 GCA_000731825.1 Hypocrella siamensis
CCCCCCCCCGACAAAGAATGGAGCGTGGTGCCTAACGTTTCTTGCTTGCGGCACCTGGTTTTTTTTTAGCAACTCTCTTGTCGTTTGAACAGGAACCCCCTTGACCACATTCTGCCCCGGGCAGTTTGTGTCAAAGGGTCCGTCGCGTTTTCACCCTCCCTGTCCCTCCTTTTTCCGTGCGTCCAATTCTTTTCCCTCTCCGGGATTCTCTTTGATTTCTTGCCTCTACTCGCCTGTGCCTTTTGGTTCGGGTTTGAGAGGGACCCTGCGGTCGTTTCACCAAATGCTGGTCTCGCCGCGGCTCTCGAGGGCGCGCCCTCGCGTGCCGCTGCTGGGGGCCTTGGTCTTGGGCGTCATACTGTGGTCACTCTTGTCGCATTACGCCACGACGGCGAGGCTCACGAACCGATCGAGTATTCGGCACAGATTTCCCCTGGCTTGGAAACATATCCAAAAGGTTGATCAATTGGGCGGAGGTGCGTTTTTGAACATTTGTCCGGGTGTCTCGAGATTTCTACGGGAACCCACTGCCCTTCCCCCCTCCCCTTCCCCTTTTCTCACCAGTTGGAAAAACCCCTGGCGGTTTTTTTGTTTCCTTGCTTGCCCCATTCGATTGGTTGGACACTGGCTTACGGCGCATGTTGAATCAGCATGGCACATTCCTCCGTCGTGGCTGGGCGACCATGCCGAACCGCGAAACATCATGGACGCGGTCAAGCTCGCATCCGAAGCCGCCGCCCAAGCAGACCAGCGACAGATACCCTACTCGAACATCCCGCTCATTGTTCACCAGAAGTGGAACGATAATGATCTGGCGGGACTGAACGATCAGCTCATCACGTACGTGGAGAGATGGCTCGCCTACAGCCTGTCGGTGAACGATACGTCGCGAGAGATGGCATACTTCTGGTGGGCAGACAGTGGTGTCGCTATGCTGGTCAAGGAGAAGGAGAAGGACTTCATCGACGATTACCTTCAGCTGTTTTCGAGAGTTGAGAGGGTGGACATCTTTAGAATTCTGGTGTGCAAATGGTTTGGCGGTATTGTATGTATACACACTCCTTTCAACGCAGCCAGGTTGGTGGTGGTGGAGGCGCGCGATTGAGGATCCATGCTGACCTTTTTTTTTTCTCCTCTGCTCTGCTAGTACGGCGACGTCGACACGGAACCGCTAAAGCACCCCGCCGACTGGATCCAGGAAAGCGATCTATCTGCCTGGACCGACGAGGAGACGGGGCAGTCATACGGCACTGAGCTTCCGGCCGTCAAGCAGGTGGACAATGAGACCCAGCAGGTCCGTCCGGTCAACCTGTTGTGGGGGATCGAGGCCGACACGGACCCAAAATCAGACCAATACTGGCGAATGGGCTACAACTACCCCGTGCAACTGACCAACTGGGCGATGGCGTCGGCTCGGCAACACCCGGTCTTGACTCGATTTATGGACCAGCTCCGGGACAAGGTGCAGGCCGAAAAGCTGGAGAGGCTCAAGACGCCGAGCGGGCAGCCGCTGAGGAAGCATGATCCTCTGACGAGGACGGGCCCGGCGGCGGTGACGCTCGCGACCATGAGCTGGCTCAAGAGGCAGGTCGGACTGAGATGGAACGCGTTGACGGGTTTGAAGGACGGGGGGAGGGCCAAGCTGGCGTTTGACGTTCTTGTCTTGCCTATTACTGGATTCAGGTACGTCGGAGGCATGCCACGTGGGGACGCAGAGCAGACGCACAGCAGACGCAGAGCTAACGTGGCACAGTCCCGGCCGGGGCAAGCTCGGCAACATGGGCTCGAAGCCGTACACGGATGCCGACGCTCGGCTGGCGCACCACGCCATGGGGTCATGGCACAAGTTCAGCATCACGGTAGAGACGGGCAAGCTGTGCCGCACTCTTCTGGGCATGTGTCGAGAATGGAGCAAAGTACCGTCATAAGTTTTGAGGAGAAGGCATTGACCTGGTTGGTCTTGGGAAGCGTCACGAATTGCATCTTTTATTCATTTTTCTGTCCAACGGCCGCGGCGAGAGCGAGACCAACGCCTTTTTTTTTTCCTCTTCTTACACACCCGTTTTCTCCTTTATTTTTTTTTTATATTTTAGCATTGTTCCGGCGTTCAATGATGCATCAGCCATTCTTCGGAGGCTGGTGGATGAGATCGAGGTCACGAGGATTCTGAACTAGAACTCTAGATGGTGACTGACTGAAAGAGGGTGGGAGCATAAAGTACTTGGATACCAATGGAAATGACTGGCCAGTAGTGTCAAGATGAGATTTGCTAGCCTTGCCAATAGACAAGAGAACTATTCACGGCGACACTGAGCCTGGGGGTGGGGGGGGTTGTTGAAGATGACTGTCGGCATCCAATTCTGTGTGTGTGTGTGTGTTTTCATTCCTCGTTCTTGTTTGTTCCGTAAATTTACAGAACCGGTGTGCTTTGTGCTAAGAAATGAAGTCCATTCATTAAATTCAAATACTAATAAATATCCAAGAGTTTCAAAAAAAAAAAAAAAAAAAAAAAAAAAAGGAAAAAAACTCTATCCAAGCACCCAGTTCGAAAAACGAGTATACTCCAAAGAGTGGGAGGAAAAAAAGAAACTTGTTTGCACACACACTTGAAGCCAGGACTGCAGATTCCAATCAACAAGTACGACAATGCGTCTTGTCGTTGGGCGTAGCGGGATACATGTCCTGACCGTAGGTAGAATTCAAGTTGACGCGGCCGACGACGGAACCCGACTCGAGACGGATCCACGTCTCGAGACCTACTTGACCAGGAGTAGCAGCAGCAGCAGTATTCGCACGAGAATGCAGATCGGTAGAGACGCGCAGCTGTCTCGCGCCGCGGATCCAGTTCCCGTAGCCGCCGTAGCCCGAGTGCTGGCCAAAGCACAAGTGCACCGGAGCACTTGCGGCACTCGCGGCAGGCCGCCGCGGCCGCCAAGGCTTGCACCACGTGTTGCCGTGATCGTGGCCGGAAAATACGGCAGCCAGACCGGGCGTGTCGGCGAGGGCGCGGACAAAGGGCGCGTCGTGGCCGGCCGCCGACTTGCACCGCTTGTCGTGGGGACGGGCATCGGCGCACCATCCCGTCGCTTGGTTGCTGAGCGGGACTTCGTCGTTGATGCCTGGGTGGCGGTGGGCGTCGATGCCGTCGCCTGGCTTTTGCTTTTGCTGGACTGAGAGAAAGGCCGTTGGGGGGATGTGTACGAAGGCCAGTGAGGGGATGGTGCTGCCGTGTTCAACTTGTAGGCGTGCGTGGGTTTGCTGGAACCAAGATGCTACGCTTGCGTCGACCCAGTCTGGCTGAGGGCGTTTCTTGGGCTTCGACGACGACCACGGCCACCATGACCACCACGACGACGACGAGGAAGAGTGGGTTTGTTGTTGCGGGGTCGTGGTGCCTAGGTAGTTGCCGCCGCGAGAGTCAAAGAACCACAGGATCAGAACGGGCGAGTCGTCTTTTGTCTCGTCGTTTATGTCGACGACAGTCTTTTGCTGTTGTCCCATCGTCATCGAGCCGTGCTTGCTCTCTTCCTCGTCATCGTGCTTGTACACGAGCAGATAGTAGTTGGACACGCCGGCATCCGGCCCAGCCACCATGCTCCGCGTGCGAGACCCCCGGAACTGTCCCTCGCGCGCATAAACCTCCCGCGCTGCCAAGTTGACGTCGTTGTCGTGGTTGCCGTACGTCGACGCCCATGACAGCCCGCGCCGCTCCAGCGGCCGCACAATCCGGTCCACGTATTCTGTCCCATTGGCCCGGAACACGTCCTCTCCCGAAATCAGGTCCCCATTGAGCACTACCAGGTTGGGCGACTCGGCCTCGAGCACCGTCTCCATGACCCGGACTGACTGTATGTCTTGTTGCGGACCCCATTTGTCCCAGGCGTCTGTTTTTCTCAGAGTTAGCCGTTGCGTGGGACGTTTGAACGCGGCTGACAAGAGGGAATATTGCTTTCTTTTCCCCAAGCTGATCAAGGCATGTTTGGCCTCTTGGGTTGGACTGTCTGAGTGTTTGCAACGGAAAACAGAAACGTACTCTCTCCAAAATGCAAATCTTCAAAAATAGTCACCTCAAACGTCCCGTCGGCGTTGAGCCTCAGCGGCGGCAAGTCGTACGTCTTGGCGTCTGCCTTTTGCACCGTCAGCATCGGCCGCTGCTCTGATGCCGCCGCGAGCATCAGCGCGAGCGCCAAGGACAGCATCGTGCTCATCTGTTTCTGCTCCGTTTTTTTTTTTTTTGGACCTCGGTAGGAATGCGTAGAGTAGCTTCGCCGGATGGCAAGTGCAAGTTGAAACGTCAAGCTGCTGCGGAGAAAGTGCTGGAATAGAAAAAGGGCGGGAGGACTGAGGCAAAGGAGAAAAAAAAAACAAGGTTTACTTGATATACACCAGCATTGTTCGTCACGACGTTTCCTCTCGGCGTTTCATTCATTCTCACTCGAAAGAGGAAAGTGGCACTGCAAGCACAAGAAATAAACATACATCAGTGACAGAAATCCCTGGCAATACCAAGCCAGAGAAATGCACTGTGCGTGCGGGGGGGGGAAATGTCTCGGCAGACGGACCTGCTGCCATGTGATGTGCATGCAATAGACGAAGCTGGATTTGGCTGTCAATGAGAAAGAATGGGTATTTGATGTCGGAAGGACATAAATTTGTCGGGAGGGCTCGCTGATTATAGCCATTATAAGTGCGAAATTTGAGTTGCTTGTTCACGGGGGATTTAGATGCTGGATTACCCTTGGTTATCCTTGAGCACATGAGAGGTGTACGACTCCGCGGACAAACACACACCATGTCGGATCTCGATTTCGTTCAAACAAGGAAATCCCCACCCGGAACAACGAGGCCTTTTTTCGCACCAAAGGGTCGAGTCCGACACTCATCGTGACGTCTCATCATGGTTATAAGCCTATTCGACGTCTCTCCATTTTTTTCCCCGTTCGCCGACAAGTGCAGAACCCGCCCTTTCGTAGTGCCATTGCTCGCGTGGGAACAGGACTTCTTATGCATTTCTCACGCGTCACTTGCATAAAGACCTATGAGCCGCTGTCAGGGTCTTGATGGCCAATTGGCTTCGTGTGGCTTGACTTCGACCGTGACCGCCTTGTTGACACGCTCGATTCCGACAAAACGCCCATGCAGAGCCATATTCGGAGTCGACAGCCGAGCCAAGGGACCGTTGGGACAGTCATCCTACTTGTATCTCAGCGACAGCATCGGATTTCACTCATGGCCATTCCTCAGGACCAACGTGGACACCGACGCCGATAAAACTGGCTTTCGAAAACGCATCTCACAACAAACGGGAAACAAATGCAGCGCAATCAATTTGTGGCTTGACATTAAAATGAAAATCTCATCAACTTCATGACTTGAACGACATTCACAGCCGGCTGCTTGCCTTCTTCGTTCCACTCTTCTGAAGATCAAATCGGTCCAGGTTCATGATCTTGTCCCAGACGGCGACAAAGTCCTGCATGAATTTTGGACCACTGTCGGCACTGCCGTACACCTCGGCAACGGCACGCAGCTCGGGGTGCGACCCAAAGATGAGATCGTTGCGCGTGGCGCTCCACTTCTTAGCGCCGGTTCTGCGGTCGAAACCCTCGAAGCGATCTTCAGCCGTCTGCTTCCACTCCGTGTTGAGGTCCAGCAGGTTGAGGAAGAAGTCGTTGCTCAGCACTCCAGGTCTAGAGGTGAAGACGCCATGCGCAGAGCCGTCCCAGTTTGTGTTGAGCACACGCAAGCCACCAATGAGAACCGTCAGCTCGGGAGCAGACAGCGTCAACAGGTTGGCCCGGTCCACCAGGAGGTGCTCCTGCTTGACGTCGCCGTGCGACTTGCCGTAGTTGCGGAACCCGTCAGCCAGCGGCTCGAGATAGCCCACCGATTCGACGTCAGTCTGCTCCTGGGACGCATCGGCACGGCCAGGGGCGAAGGGCACGGCAATGTCGGCGCCGCCCTCACGGGCCGCCTTCTCGACTCCGGCGACTCCAGCCAAGACAATAACATCGGCCAAAGACACTGTTTTGCCCGTCTGGTTGAAGCGCTTCTGCAGGCTCTCGAGCGCACCGAGCACCTTTGCCAGCTGCGCTGGGTTGTTGACCTCCCAGTCCTTCTGGGGAGCCAGGCGGATACGGGCACCGTTGGCACCGCCACGCTTGTCGCTGCCGCGGAATGTCGAAGCAGACGCAAAGGCTGTCGAGACCAGCTGAGACACATCGAGTCCCAGGTTCAGGATTTCCTTCTTGATGGCAGCAGCATCCTTGTCGTCAATCAACGGATGGTTGACGGCCGGGATGGGATCTTGCCAGAGCAAATCCTCCTTGGGAACCTCGGGTCCCAGGTAGCGAATCTTGGGTCCCATGTCACGGTGGGTAAGCTTGAACCAGGCACGTGCGAAAGCATCCTCGAGTTCGGCAGGCTTTTCATGGAAGCGGCGAGAAATCTTCTCGTACTCGGGATCATACCGAAGAGACAAATCGGTGGTCAGCATCTTAGGCTTGTGGAACTTTTTAGGGTCGTACGCGTCGGGAATGATCAGGTCGTCCGTCTTGGCCACCCACTGATTGGCTCCAGAGGGGGAC
This sequence comes from Hypocrella siamensis, assembly GCA_000731825.1. Lineage (NCBI taxonomy): Eukaryota > Fungi > Ascomycota > Sordariomycetes > Hypocreales > Clavicipitaceae > Hypocrella > Hypocrella siamensis. The sequence goes on from JMQE01000543.1 coordinate 6,588, forward strand.
TTTTCGAGCTCCCAGTCATACTTGAAGAGGTACTCAAAGTAATTGTGGCTCCACTTGGTTGGAGTTTTGGTCCAGGTGACTTCGAGGCCACTGGTGATGGCGTCGGGGCCTTTTCCACTGCCGTGCGCATTCGCCCAGCCCAGGCCTTGTTGCGCAATGTCGGCGCCGGCAGGCTCTTTGCCGACCTTGTCGGCGGGGCCAGCACCGTGGGCCTTTCCAAAGGAATGACCACCGGCGATCAGGGCGACCGTCTCCTCGTCATTCATGGCCATGCGGCCAAACGTGGTGCGGATGTCGTGGGCAGCAGCAACGGGGTCTGGGTTTCCGTCAGGGCCCTCGGGGTTGACGTAAATGAGACCCATGTGGGAAGCCCCGAGGGGCTTTTCGGGATCTCGGTGATGAAAGTCTTTGTCGTTGTGGTATCGAACGTCGTTGCCCAGCCAGGTGGTCTCCCCACCCCAATAGACAGACTCGTCAGCCTCCCAGCTGTCGACACGGCCACCGGCAAAGCCAAAGGTTTTGAATCCCATGGATTCCAGAGCAATATTGCCGGTGAGGGTCAGCAGGTCGCCCCACGAGAGCTTGTTGCCATACTTTTGCTTGATGGGCCAGAGCAAGCGTCTGGCCTTGTCCAGGCTGGCGTTGTCTGGCCAGCTGTTGAGAGGGGCAAATCGTTGCTGAGCCTACGCGAGACAAAGTGCCAAGTAAAGGCTCTTGTTAGGTGACTCGTCTCATTTCAATACTGCGGAGCGAGAGAGACGAACCTGAGCACCGCCACCGCGGCCGTCAAAGACTCGGTAGGTACCGGCACTGTGCCAGGACATTCTAATGAAGAGACCACCGTAGTGACCAAAGTCGGCGGGCCACCAGTCCTGAGAATCAGTCATGAGTTTGTGGAGGTCCTTTTTGAGGCCATCGTAGTCGAGAGTTTTAAAGGCGGCGGCATAGTCAAACTCCTGGCCAAAGGGGTTGGTGACGGGAGTGTGTTGACGAAGGATGTTGAGCCTGACAGTCTCAGGCCACCAGTCGCGGTTCTTGGTGCCGCCACCGGCAACATTCAGATGAGGGCACTTGCTTTCGGCCATTGTGGTTTGCGTAGAGGAGACTGAGCGAAAATGTTGTCCAAGTGAAAATTTGACTCGAGCTCTCACGCTCCTGATATACGTCGCGAGGGGGGGAGGGGAAAAAAGGAAAGAGGGGCTCATGTGGATGGGTGATGGAAACAGGGCGCTTAAGAAAGACAGTCAGCGGCAATGTCAGCCTGGGAACTTGCGTGCTCGGCCTCGGGCAAATGCCACTACTATACGCAGGTAGGCCAAGAGCTGAAGCTTGCACGTCAAAGTGTCAAGTCCGCCCGGGCGGAATAGCGAGAGCCAGTAGGTCGAGAAGCAGCCATCAATCGAGCAACCAGATGCCGCCGAACTCGCAGCTTGGGCCATTGAGGGGGAGCTCCTGCAAGCTGATGTTGGATCCATTTTTATTTGACGTCGGTGGCCAATAGCTGGCCACTCTTTGGTCACCTACTCGTGCTCAGCCAATCATGCTCGGCATCACCTCTGACAAATCACAAATGCACGCACAGCGACTGCGAAGGAAAACGAAGAAAAATGACGTTTGGACGTCGATTCTGGGGATGGTGTGTTGGTCGGGTGGCAACTCGCTTACAGCTGCCGCCGGACTGGCCGCCATCCGGCACGCAGAGTATCACACTACGTTGGTGCCCTTGGCGCAGGACAATGGCGGGATAAGTAGAACCGAAGGAAATCCCAAGATGCTGACGAATAGAGTCATCAACGCCGAACCCCGTGGTTCATCCGGCGTTTCTTTCCGCCAGCTGCTCAAATTTTTTTATTTTTATTTTTTTTATTTTTGTTTCTTTCGAGCCTTTTCTCCCACGGAGACATGGAGCTGCGGCTTGGGGCGATGGCGCTCTCGCTCTTGTTCTTGGATTCGCCGCCACGGCGGGATATCAAGTGACACGGCGTTTGTTTCCCCGCGTTGCCCCTCACGACATACGTCCAAATCTGTCCAAGGACCGTGATGGTGTGTGGAGAAATCTCGGCGAGCTGCACTGCTGCACGCTCATTCCAACTCGTGTCAGCTCGCCGCTGGTTCCTCCGATGGCGGCATCCGACAGACACGACCTTTTCGATGGCTAGAAGCGGGGATGTCATGAGCATCTCGCCATGGGCGCTCGACTTCACGTGACCGGCAACGTTCTGAACTCGGCTCGGCTCTCCGAGACGGCGGCCTAGTGATTTTGTGGGATGTGCTTGCGCCTTTCCACTCTGAGGCTACCCTGCAGTCTTGCGTCTGAGCAATGGCACAACTCATCGTGACCAGTTACGGATGTCTCCTGGTCCTAACGCTCAATGCGGCAACTCGCGCATTGTCAAGGGCAAAATTCAGCTTGTTGCGTCGACTGATAAACAATTTTAACCCTCGGATCGAGGTGACCAGACATGTGAGATCAGCTGACAAAACGCAAAAGGTCAACGAGTTTGGGAACGTTGCATCGTCAGAAAAAGATCTGGTCGTATCGAGGACCACATTTGCCGTCAAGAACCAAGCGGCCAGGATCCTGGATTTTGCTGTTGCACGTTGTAGCGGTTTACGCATGGCCCAGTCGTCGAAGGCTGGCTGGAAAACGAAAAGCATCATGGCGTATGGAGATGTGGCCTACTGTCATGCAGAGGCACAGCGTATGAAAAGACGCCTTTTGTGAAAACCCATTGCCTCAGGACCCCGCACGGCAATGGCTGTTGATGGCAAGGGCTGGTTCTCAATAAGTGCCGTTGCACTGGATCAAAGACACAAAAATAAAAAAAAATAAAACAAAGTCCCCCGCGATGTGACCGGAGCAGAGAGTTGGGCCGGTTGTCAACGCCACTTTCTGGGGTAACGCGCAAGCTTCGACGACATGCTCGATTGGGACAATAATGAAGAATAGTGCTGCGGCGGCGCGCCGCGTCAACTCTTTTCTGTGAGTTTTAATCAATCAATCGAGCGGCTGGGTGCAAAGGATTTCTTTCTTCGTCATGGATCTGCCACGTCCACATCCTTGATTAGGTAAATCTCGTTGGATCATCTGCAAGACCGGTGGTGCACGAGCCAAATTCGACTCATAGCGGCGGAAGATCCCGCTTCTGCAAAGCAGGTGCGCACGAGAAGGGGAATCCTCGCATTCGGTTTCGAAATTGGTCGGCGTTGCACGATCGTTGGATTGATGCATGGCATCGACATGTGTGAGACGCCCATGTGATCAGGGCTCGCGCCCCCTGGGAAACTGGAGCGGCGGCGGGTTTCGAACCAATCGCGAGGCGTCGCTGGGCTGAAGAGGTTGGATTGGATTGGACCGGACACGGCCAGTCGGGTCAACAAGGCTGCCGCCCGTCAAGCAAGCCCTTGTTCTGCTCTCTCGGTACAGCAATGTTCAAACGTGCTGGAATGCAGGCTCAGCAAAGGGCCCCTTGGGACCCTGAAGAGTTGTCTGGATGACTGGAGTGATGCTCGCCCTGGGATGGGTTGGTGGACGGCGACACCCACCCAAGAACGGGGAAGCGGCGACTTTTCGCGACGAAGATTGTGTTAAGTGTCCCCCCCCTCTCTATCTCTTCCCTCTTTACTAAAGTTTTCTCCCCTTCCTCGAAAACCTGCGGAGTGCTTGCACACCAAAACTGTCACCGAAATGTGGGGGGTGGAAGCCCACGGACGCGGACACGGACATGGTCAGAAAGGAGTTGTCCCGCGGCCGGTGCGGCCTCGTCACTCTTCTATATCTCACAACTACTAAACGGGAATCTTTGACAGGAACCAAGCTCCACATCTAGCGCCATGCTCTGTCTGTTGTTGTGCGGATGGGGATGTTAAAATACTCCAGCAGCCGTTCGTTTTCATCCCGTTCAGACACTCGACCCTGCTGCCGCCAAGGAGAGCTTGCTTTGATTCACCAGCTCCATCCTCACTCGTCCGATGCCATGTCTGTCTACCAGCAAGTCGGCTACTTGCTTCGCCAATGGCCATTTTCCGCCATACCCAACAGCTACAGCAACAGCAACAGCAACAGCAACAGCAATGGCGACACCAAGCCGGCAGCAGCTCACGACTCACCCGTCTCGTCGTCCATGTCGCCCATGTCGCCCACGACATCTCATGGACCGAACCACAAGGTGAACCCCAAGGACTCGATGAAGTCGTCGTGGCGGTGGGCCGACAGAAAGACCTGGGGAATCGCCCACTGGATTCTGCACATCACCGACAGCTACCCCGTCGACGTCAGCAAGCCGCTGCCCAAGCATCCCAAGACGGACAAGATTCCGGTGCTGTCGCAGCGCTCCCAGCACGCCTGGGCCCTGACCCACGCCGTGCCCGTGCTGCTGCTGCACCAGGCCATCCTGGGCGTGACGGGCCTCGCGAGCCTGCACCCCGTCGTCGTGTTCCTCCTGTACTTCAGCACCTTCAACCTCATTCTGATCCGGGAAGCCCACACCATCCGCCGCATGGGCCACATCTGGGGTTTCCTCGACGGGGACGCCCACGATCGAGACGGCATCCCGGACGTCGGCGTCGGCAAGACCCTCCTGTCTGTCCTCAAGGGCACGGGCGGCCGCATCGCCATGGCCCTGTACGTGTCGTACGACCGCTCTGTGCAGCCGTGGCATCTGTTCACGTCTTGGCGTTGGTGGGCCTGGCTCGTCGTCGAAATCGGCCTGTACGGCGTCATCCTCGATTTCTGGTTCTACTGGTACCACCGCCTGATGCATGACGTGCCCTTCCTGTGGCAGTTCCACCGCACCCACCACCTGTCCAAGCATCCGAACCCCCTCATGACGGCCTACGCCGATGAGGAGCAGGAGTTCTTCGACCTCGTCGGCATCCCTTTCCTGACCTACGCGACCCTGCGTGTACTTGGCCTGCCCCTGAGCTTTTACGACTGGTGGATGTGCCAACAGTTTATTGCCTTTATCGAGGTCGCAGGTCACAGCGGGCTAAGGCTTCACGGCGCCGGTCTGTCGCCCTTTCACTTTATTCTGCGCTACTTTGATGCCGAGATTGTGATCGAGGACCACGATCTGCATCATCGTAAGGGCTGGCGAAAGAGCAAAAATTACGGCAAACAGACCCGTCTGTGGGATCGCGTCTTTGGCACCTGCTTTGATCGCATCGAGTCGGCGCCAGAGAACGTGGATTGGGACAACGAGGTGCATGTGCCGCTGTTTTGAAGAGTTGGGACACGGCGGGGCCGGGAGCGCAATTGATGTGTGTACATATGTAGTGATATCTGTAAGTATGTTGATCATTTATTAATACATGTTGAGCTATCAAGTATTTCGCCTGAATAGCCGTGTTGAATCTTGTCTCAGCAGACAGCAGAGAGTTTTACAAAAGCCTTTAGCCGTGACTTCAATGAGATGGACATGGAAAGAGAGGGAGAGAGCGTGTGTGTGTGTGTGTGTGTGTGTGAAAACTGAAAGAGAGAGAAAGACTCATCTCTGTACAAAGGGACATTCCGACCGACAACAACTTTGCAAGCACATCACTATGGCTAATTGTGGACCGCCCTGCGAGAGAACGCCCGTCACAACCAAAAAAAAAAAAAAACCCTGCTCCGAAATTCCTAAAGACATGATACAATACTAGTAACGTCGCCGCTCTACTTACGGCCCACGGCAAATCACGACGGCAGCGTCGGCTCGACCCCAATCTGCAACGGCACCGTCAGCGTGAGCGGGGTCAAGGTCTGTCCGACAGACAGCGATAAGTCGAGGGTATATGTGCGGGAGATGCGACACGAGTGGAACGAAGGGAGATACATGACGGCGCCGAGGTCCGGGAGGCCAAACCGGATCTCGACGTCGGAGACGAGCCGGCGCGACGTGCCGAGCAATTCGGGACAGGAGGCGGCGGCGCTGGACCGCCTAGACGAGACAGTACCGGCAGCGACTTTCTCGTCAGCGTGAAAGACGGAAGAAGAGCACAGCGTCTTCTGTCTCGACCAGTCGTCGTGGTTGTCGTCTTCTTCTTTCCCGTCTTGGCTGGTCCAGCGCAGACTGTCCATGGGAAGAGTAAACACGCCGACGGAGGTGGTGTACTCAAATGGCGCGGCGACCTGAAATGTGCCATCGACGCCGCGGTCCGGGAGGCGGTTCATGAGGGCGAGGCTGAAGAAGGTGTGGGCAGTCAGCTTGGCAGTGAGCCGGAAGATGGTGGGAGGAGGCACGTCGGGGCCGGTGGCGTCAAAGGCGAGCTCGAGGCGGCAGGTGGTTTGGGAAGCGGCGCGGGCGTCGGGCGAGAGCATGATGGCGCGCGGCTGCGTCGTCGTGGCCGTCAGCCGGCCGAGCTTGCTGGCCACGTAGGCCTTCCGGAGCGTCCTGGTCCTGGCCAGGACGTACCTCTGGTGGTTGGCTGGGGGGAAGACATCGAGCGGCGCGTCCTCGGCAAACGCGGGCAGGACGCGGATGGTGCGCGAGGCTTCGAGGACATGCAGCGGCCGGTAATGAGACGGGACATGTCTCGTTGCCACGGCCGAGACGAGATACTTGATTTGCGCCGTCTGCGGGGCCTGGTCGTCGATCGGCCAGGAGCCCATGGACGGCGGCGGCCGGAGGTGTTGCTCCTCGACGCCCGGAGCAGCCCACGTATGTCTGCAGACGCCGCCGTCGGCGGCCAGCGACGACGGCAGGACAAAGGAAAAGGGGAAAACGTGCTGTTGGCCGGCGCGGAACACGCCCTCTTTGAGCACGGGATCCGGGGCCAGCGGCATGACGAGCTTCAGAAACGGCGTCGCCACCACGCCGCACTCCTGCTGCGTATACGTCTGCGTCGTGCTCGCGCCCACCAGACAAATGGCCAGCTCGTCAAACACGACGTCCTGCCCGCCCGGCCGGATCACCACCCGGCCCTGCACCGTCGATCCCGTTGTGTAAATCTTGGACGTCCAGTGCTGGTCCAGCTCAATGTGCACCTGTGCCTGGCTGGCATCTTTTCTGGCCGATCCGGATCCGAGGAGACGCGACGCGGCCTCTGACGGTATGCGGTGTAGATTGGTGCTGATGCCGTTGAGAACCATGGCTGCCATGGTGACTGTTTGCGAGAGAGAGAGAAAAGATGGTGTAGTTGGCAGGCGAGTTTGGCAAGGGAAAAGGGTGTCAAGTCGTTCCGGGAAGGAATCTTTCTCAGACGCAAGATGCAAGGAACTCACGTCTGATTTGATGGAGAGAAGAAACAAATGCAGGGGAAACCCTGAAAAAAAGACGTCGTCTTACATGGGGGGTTCTTGTTCTACAAATGTCCGGCAGTTGCGTGCGCCCTTTAAAGCGTTGTCAAGATGTCAAGCAAAGGGCGGGCGGGGGGACCATTTCACACAGACACAGACCAATTGTCAACACTACAATTGGGGGAAACAAAGGAGGGGGGGTAGTGTAAGCCAGCCACTGCTCGTCATTGTCCTTTTCCAGAATTGGTGCCAATTGGAAGCACATGAAGCCAACTTGTGTCGAGTGTGGCTTTTTCGTCGTCGGGGCTAGCGCTTACAAATTCACATTTTTGGACTGTCGTGAGTCATCTTGCGACGGCGGCTCTGAAGTACTGCGCCGGCTGACCAGGTGCTCAATGGCGTTTATTCTTGTTGAAATGTTCGATCTGGCGAATGTGATTTTGTTGGAGCCGTTTTGGTCGTGGGCTCCTTATTGATGGGGCGGGCGACGGCAAGATTTCTCTCTCTGCTCGGGGGGGGGGGATGGTTCATTGACATGCTTGGACTTGGTTAATGCAGTCTTTTTTTTTTTTAAATTTATTTTGGCTTGTGTCATAGGGCGGTGTCTTGCTCGTTCATAAAATTCGTGAATGATGATGGAAAGGAACACCCTGCAGCCCCCTTTCTCAGAAAAAAAAAAAAGAAAAAAAGAAAAAAAGAAAAAAAAAAGGAAAAGAAAACACAGACGTGACATCTTGTAGCAGATTCACCATCGGCTACTTGCGACACAAGACTTCACCGCTCGGCACCGCGAACCAGGCATCGTCCTCGGCGCCCCAGCGCCTCCAGCTGTCGGCAACCGCGTCGAGCTGGTCCCTTGTGGCGAGCCCATGGGCCATGGCCGTGTCGGCAAACGACGAGGCGACGGTCCTCTCCGCCCACAGGCCGCTCCACCACTCAACCTCGTCGCGGGAGCTGTAGCACCACGAGCTGGAGCTGGCCGTGACGGCGGCGGCCGGGAAGCCGGCCCTCTTAGCCCAGGCGTGGACCATCTTGCCGGCGTCGGGCTCGCCGCCGTTGCGCCTGCCCAGGCTGCGATACAGCGACAGCCAGTCCCCCATGCCCTCGACCTCGGGATACCAGGCAAAGGAGCTAAAGTCGGACTCGCGGGCGGCGACGATGCCCCCTCCTGTCCTGACCACGCGCCGCATCTCCCTCAGAATGCCCACCGGGTCCTTGACGTGCTGCAGCACCTGGTGGCAAAAGACAATGTCGAAGCTGTCGTCCGCGTACTCGAGCGCGTTGGCGTCGCCCTCGACAAAGTCGACGTTGTGCGCGCCCCTCGACTCGGCCAGGGCCCGGGCCTGCTCCAGCACCGAGCCTGCCCGTTCCAGACCCGTCACTTGCCCCTGCGGCACGAGGCCGGCCACGTCGACCGTGATGGTGCCCGGGCCGCATCCGACGTCGAGGATCCTCATGTCGGGCTTGATGTGAGGCAGCAAAAAGGCCAGCGAGTTCTGAGCTGTGCGCCACGTGTGAGAACGCAGGACCGATGCGTGGTGGCCATGCGTGTATGTTGCAGCCTCGGATTTCGACCCCATGGTTGGTGTGGCGGGAAGTCTGTTTCTCGTTTATTGTCGATTGAAAACGGAAAAGAAAGGAAGAAACAAGGGCGCAATGTGTACACAATAAGTAGAGCGTGCCTCTTGGGAATTTTGTTTTTTTTTTCTCTTCGAGTCCAGGTTGGCAGCCCGTGATGATAACGTCTCGTTTTGGTGGAACGCGGAAGCTCCGGCTTCGGAGCAGCTCGTGACGGCGTGGCGCTCCTGCTGCAACAAACCCGTTTTTGACGTTGTTTGCTCAACGTCCGTGTGCCCTTCCACTCAACGTGCCAGCTCGCCATTGGAAAATTGTTGCTTTTCGAGGGAGGCACCAAAACTCCGATTCTCCGAGTCGTCCATCTCTGGGCTGCCTGCGAACGTTTGGCTCGGTTCTCAAGGGCCGATGACGGCGCCTTGCTTGACTCGGCGGAGTCGCGCACGGCATCCTCTCTGCTCATCAGACGAGCCTTTGAGGGACGTTATGATGCGTTTGTCTCGCCGGCCGCTCAACTGCCGGGCACTGGACGAGACGCGAAGCTGCCGATGTGTTTCGGAGGCGCGACGCCCCCATTGCCTGCCAGAATGACCCGGCTGTCGGTCGGATGCCCGCGAGGTGGCGGATGGTGACCTCGCAACGCCATCTCGGTCATCAACTCGTGTCGTCAAGTCCAGCTGTGAGCCTTGGAGGAATGTAATCCAGAGTCATGACGAGTTGACTTGGTCGCGAAGCATTGACAACCTCATCCTGAAGGAGGGGAGCGAGACAGTTATTCTCCATCGGCTGCGCGCGACTCATGTCAGATTTTGCCAGATTGAGACGAGGGCGGGCCGAGTCTGCCGCGGAATGACATGGGATACCCCAGACCGATTTACTTGGAAGCAGGAACTCCTATGTCAGGACAGGATCCTTCGACTGGACAGAGCCAATAAGGTAGCCAGCCTCGTCAATCGCCTGCAGGAACATCACGGACGACACTGGTCGGCCTCGTGGATCATCCTTGCGATGGGAACAAAAAAGGACAACAACGCAAACGACAAACGCCATGAATTCCACCCATGATGAATTCAGACGCCACCGTCGGAGATTCCCTGGTCGGACCAATGAAAATATTTCGTCCTGTTCAGCTATCTGCTCAACTGAATGATTTCGGACGCTCGATTCCCTTCCCCGTCCCCCCGCCTTTGTACCTCTCACTGTGACGGACGGGGGAGGGAAACAGTGAGGCAATTGACGATAATTGACCACAATGTGCGACTCCACTTGGATCCGACCTCTTGTCTGCGACAAAGGACGGGACCCCGGTTTCTTGCCATACAAGGCGCCTCCATTCTTTCCCTCCACCTCCTCTTCGACTTGCTGCTTTGTCTGCTCTCGGTGACAATGCTGCCGTGGATACGTAGGACAGCGTGGAGTCGTCGCGGGCCCCTGTCCTACATGCTGTGCCTACAATTGACCCCACGCGCCTCTGTGATTCGTGCGAAAGACCGAAAGAACGAAGACAAGAAAAGGAGGGGCGGGGGAGGTTGCAGTTGGACCGCTCTCGGCGATAAAGGTTCGAGGTTCTTGGCAAGACAGGCTGCTGGTCCTGGTTGGTCGGCCAGATGTTGTCCTGTGGCTTGGCCTTATCATATCGTGAGAACTTCAAATAAGATCAGCATCGATCCCTTTTGCCGCCGGCATGCCAGAGTCTCAATCCAACTCTTGCCGTCACCATTGCAACGCTGGCTGAGCTTCGACGAGAAGCTAATGGAGCGAGGAATGATGCAGCAACGCTTCAGACATGCTTCTCAAAGGCTCCCTCCCCCCCTCTCCCCTTCCCTCGAATCAAACCACGCAACGGATTGGGAGGGAAGGATTCGGAGAAGGAAATGGAGGATCCTTAATGGTTCACGGCCACCATGTCCGTGTTATTTGAGTTTTTTTTGTCTCGTTGCACCAAACCCCAAGCCACCGCCGTCTCAGGCCAAGTCATGACTCACGCAGGATCCCTCTCTCTGCTCAGTCACCTCTTCCGACGAATGTCATTGGATCATCATGTCGCTCCTCGCAGGAGACTATCGCATCGGGGGGGGGGAACGAACTGCAGTAGGACCAACAGGACCAGGCCAGAACCTATTGCTATTTATACGCGGGCGGCGGCACCTTTTGTTTCCAAAGACTGCCAAGAAGAAAGATCTCTCAGAACATTCTCATCATCTGCTAGTTCAGCACAACGACTGAGGAGAAGCAGCGCTGTTGCTCAATTCCATGTCATCTCTCTCTCTTTCTCTCGTGCCAATATCCTTTTCATCCTTGTCCACCCCCTGGTCCCCCAATTTGCGAAACCATGAAGTGGCTTTGCTTGGCCCTGGCGGCCCTGGTGGCGGAACCATCTCTCGCCGTCCCATCCGGATTGAGCCGCCGCGTAGACGATTCCATGATCCAGCCAATCCTCGACGCGCACAATTTTTACCGCTCCGAGCACGGCGCCAACGACCTCGTCTGGAACGGATATCTCGCCCAGGCCTCCCAGGACTGGGCCAATGAGTGCGACTTTGACCACGACGTGAGCTCTTACATCCCTCCCCCTCCCCCGTCCTGACACGTACGAGGCAGCGACGTGAACTAACACGCGCACCATGCCGTCAGAGCATTGGAGAGAACCTCGCCAACCGATGGCCTTGGACCAACTGGGCAGACTTCATCAACATGTGGGGTCAGGAGCGCCTGAAATACGACTTCGTCACCAACGCATGGGATCCGTCCATCGGCCACTTCACGCAAATGGTCTGGAAGGAGACCACCTCGGTCGGCTGCGCCTGGCAGGGGTGTATAGGGCTGGGCGTCTACCTCGTGTGCAAGTACGATCCGCCTGGCAACTGGCTGGGCGAGTTTGCGTGGAACGTGGGGAGCCTGACCAAGGGCAGCCTGACCGACGTCTACGTTCCGCCCAGCTAAGGGGCTCACATGGGGGGTTTAAGGCGAAGAAAAGGGGATTGGGTAGTGGTGGGGAAAACAGAAGGATCCGATCCATGGTGTTGTAGCTGGGCATTCTGGGCCTCAACAACGCCTCTACCAACTTTCCAACTTGACACGCCTCTGCTGGCAATCCGGACAAGACCACGTGGGACCTTGCTGGTTGACGAGCTCGCGACAACCAAAAAAAAATGTACAAACAAAACCCAAGTCAGTCAGTCATGTACACATCTTCTGCCCTGGCGAAACAAAGGCCAGGCCAGGTCCCACCCTCGCTTTTTTTTTATCACGACACAATATGTTGCGCATTCTCTTGTATATACTTGACCCGATGCCGCGGGGAATGAAACTGGTACTTTTGCGCGTGTGCAAAGCATCGGGGTGCCTCTGCGGGTGCAGACGTGATTCGCTACTGGGTGCGTGGTCTAGAATCCTCGGGATGCTGCCGAATCAATCGGCATCCTAGTGCCCGGCAAAGCGGAGAGCTACACCTTCAATTATTTTACGTTCCTCAAGGCTTCCTGGAGGGCTGCTTGACTGATGAGCCCTATGAGATGCTTTCGTTTTTTATTTTTTTTTATTTTGACGTGTAGATTTGACAATCACCTCCGGGGGCCCTCCGCAATAAGTAGCCAAAGCAGACCAATTACCAAAGGGAGTGAAAAAAATTGTCACCCTCCCCCTTGTTCATTTTGACAATCTTTTTACTATTGCGAAAGGTCTAGCAATGATGAAAGGATACCGAATTTGACTCTTCCCTCCAATCCAGACATCATAAACCAGCCAAAGCGTGGTGCGATCCGATCCCCCGCCGGTAGAACTCATCCAAGGAGGCAGCTGCCGCACTGGAAACACTTTTACAGGCGTCTCCGCTAACGACGAGGCGCTATTCCATGCAAGTCTTTGGGTGCTCCGGGCTCAGTAGCAGCCGGTGGAGCTGTTTCAGTAGTCGTCGTGGGAAGTGTACTGGCGGTGGTTGTTGGCGAGCTGGTGGTCTGCGTGCCGGAGCCCAATACGCAAACCTGTTCGTAACCATCGGGAGTCAGCTGGCTCCAAATTCCAGTATCGCAGTTGGATCCGATCCAGGGATTCAGTCTCGTTAGCTCTGCCACCGTGATACCGAACAGATCGGGGACCATGGAGCAATTGAAGTTGGCTGTAGAGGAAGAAAGTCACTATCTTGGCACTAGGTATTCCGCAACGGAATGAGTCTTCAAACCTCTATCTTGGATGCGGAAATTTGTGTGGCAGCGACAATCTGATGGCTCAGCCGACGAGGCTGGTATGAGGGTGCGGTTGGCGGGCACGCAGTAATCGTATGGCAGTGTCACATTTGCTAGATAGAAAGCACCGACGTCAATAGCCACGCAATGTGCAGAGAATGAGGAAACATCATACGGGGATTCTGCCACTTCTGTATACAGTAGCTTTTCCCGGCCTGCAGCACACAATTACTTGCCGAGAGGCTGGGATTCCATTCCACCAGCTGCTCGACGGTGACGTCTGCAAATTGTGCCCAGCTGAAGCACGAGTTGGCCTCGGACAGGTTCATCAGCTTGGAAGTGGCGTCAAACGCATTCTCATACAAGTCGCAGTCTGTGGTGGTGCCAGAAGCCTTGGGCTGCAGGGTTGCGGTCTGGACTGGGCTGGGCACGAAGTCGGTTGTCGTCATTGGACGCGTGAATGTGGTTACCGCCGCAGTAGTTGTGTAGCCAGGATAGGTCTCCAGGTTCCCTACAGGCTTGACGCAGTAAGAAGTGTTGGCCCACAGATTGCTACAGTTTGAATCCACTTGGGGGTTGAGGAAGTAAAAGTCCGGGAGGTGTATGCTGAACTTGAGCGATATTGCAGCACAATTGTCACCAGCTTCGACCTTCATAACCGAGCGTTAGGACTCTGGAAGAGCTAGTGAATCGGGTGAAATGACCTACATAGTACCACTGTCCACACCTTGTATTTGACTGGCCCTGTGCATTCGTCGGCACTGGGGCTGGGGTTGTCACGGTGTTGCCCTGACCGACAGTGGCTACCCCCAACGGAGAGCTACATTGTGTCAAAAGTACGAACACTGGTGGATAACAGGAACCTTCAATCTCACCTCGAACAAAGATACCAGCCCCTCCACGACGCCAAATTAGAACAAGCCGAGTTGATCATTGGGTTCCACGCCTGGACTTGAGCCAGGGTCGCATTCCAGCTCATCATCAGAGTCTCGCAAGTGTCAAAGAGATCCAACTGATAGGTACGGCAGGTGCTTCCGGTGGGCAAACAGAGCGATTGCCCTACAGAAGGGAGATTGTCGCATCCGAGGTTGAGCTTGTTTTTGGCGATCAACTCGTATGTCGACATGCCTTTGGCTGCCGAGATGGTGATGCACGAGTCATCTTGTTGGACTGTATATACTGATGCTGTACATGCAGGTGGAGAGGGGAACGCAGTTGCATTGAGCGCATATGGTGTTGGCGAAGCAAACCCAAAATTTGCCACGCTGCAGCTCTTTGTTGTATCTGCAAAGACCTCAGCGAGCGTGTCGCTGAACCCAAACGGCGATGCCAGCTGGATCTGCTGTACGCCCAGCTCGCACTGAGAACACATCTGAGCATTCGTGTAGTTCGGCTGGTTTACCCAGTCGGCCACAACAGCGTCGCAATACTGTCCGGATGCCCTTGAAACTCAAGGTTAGTCAATTGTCCGGGGCTGGTGGCTCTGTCGATGCATCAGCGCGGATGGAAAGACGCACAAGTCTTTCAGACAAGACAGACTCGCCGCGTAGAGGAAACGGTCAACCAGGAAAGTTGCTGCGAAACAAAATTAGTAGATGGCGTCTGCGATTGCCCACTTCATCGCTTAGTCCAGGGATAGTATCTATCTCATAACTTACCTGGGTAGGCGAAGTTGTTCGGAACCATTACATCGGAATATGCTGTGCATGCTTTCAAGATGGAAGATCGTAGACCTCGCAAGTCATTCTGACAGGAGCTCTCGCACAACGAGGTCAGCTGCTCGGTGGGAAGTATTTCAACAGATGCTCCCCTATGTTTCATGCTGTCAATATGCTGGACCCGGCGTCAACGACTTAGCGTACATACTCCAAACCGGCGTATCTCGGCAACCATGCAGGACAAGACGATACAGTTCTGTTCACAACCGCGAAGCAGTCCTCACTTAGCCCAAGCAGATCATGTGGAAATGAGAAGCCATCAAACTGCTGGCCTTGGACGATCGAGATCGCGGCCGTAATGGTCATGAAAAGAGTCGGCATTGCCATGGTACTAGGTGTGGTAGAGCGAAAGCAAGATTGAAATGTAGATCACGCAACAATATTGAAGGGCCGCCCTAATTAACCCAAGAGCACAATCTACCCCAAGTGATGATAACACCGAAGAGAGGCGTCTTTGAAGGTTTCGTGGACTCGAAATTGCGCTCAGCGCACATAGTGGCCTCGCAACAAGCAGGGGCATGTCTTCGAAGTGACGATCCTGACAACCCAGGTGATGGTGCCATGATTCGCTTGTGAAGTTGCGGTGAAGGAGTATCAGCATGGTGTACAATATCGGTGACTATGCCACATTACCGCACGACGTCGGTCTCTGTCAGGTCTCACAGAGCAATCGCAAACGCGTGTCAGGGTCGAAAACGGGCTTGCTGGATGTTGGTGTTGAACGTGCACAGGAAGGAGCCCCCAAGTGGATTGCCCAAGCGAGCTGTCCATCGCACGTGACTAGTTCCTCCACGATTGGCGTACATGACTGACACGCAGCAAGGCAGGAGCTTGCTCTGAAAGACGAGCGAGTACGGGCGAAACAACGGATGGCGTGGCTTCTTGTGTCACTTCTTGTCGTCAGCGCTGAGCTGGAAATTCCACGTGTACGCGTGTATGTCAGTGAGCAGTTCGATTGACGGGCAAATCAGCTGAGGCAAAGTTGCCAAGACTAGAATGGCCCAATTTCCTGCATCAAATTGTTCCAAATGCCGCTTATGGTTGTTCTGCTTGACGATGTTGACGTGGCTTGAGACGCCGAGGTGAGCAAGCGGGTGAGACGAACACCGAATCATTCCATGCTGACGTACAAGAATGCCATTCACTCAAATTACGCACCAGAACTGAATTTAGCAACAACTGGAGGACACGCTCACTCTGAGCGTATGGAGAGAAGAAAGTGATCAAGGGAACGTCCATGTATATTTTCGAATGTCAGTGCAAAGTCAAGATGCGAAAGGCGATATATGTTGGCGGTGCCTGCTCGATGTATGCGTGGGAAGCGATCAATTCCTGCGCTCCTCAACTCTGCCCGCATCCGACATTTTTCGAGACTGCCATCTCCGCTTTGCTCAATACGTAGACTCGAGACTCAATACGTAGACTCGAGACTCAATACGTAGACTCGAGCAAAGACTCTCACACTCTGTCATGTGGACAATTCTTTTGATCGCTTTGGCGCTGCTGCAGGCCGCTGAACTGTGCTTCGCTTCTCCCGAGTCGTTGCCATCTTCGTCTCGTCGAAGCCTTTATGCTCGTCGGTTCGAAGTGTCTCGGGACAATGACCCTACTAGAGCCCTGAGCACCTTGAGTGCTAGAGAAGACTACACTTGCGGCCCTGGAAGTGGGTTCTCCCGCCGTCGGCCAGAATGTTATTGTACCTGACATTTGTCTAGGACCTTGCAGCAATAAAGCATGCTGCGGCGGTATAGATATATTTCCAGGCCCATGATGGAGGTCTCACAATACCTTGACTGATTCAACTTTCAGAGTCTGGAAACTGCAGTTACGGAGCTTCTTACTGCGGCAAAGGCTGTACCAGCAACTGCGATTCCGTTGCCGAGTGCGGCAAAGACTCCAAGGACGGCAAGACAACATGTCCGTTGAACACATGCTGTTCCCAGTACGGATTCTGCGGCACCACTAAAGGTATTGATTACCCAATCTTGACTCGAAGTTCTCCAAGCGAGGAAGTTGTAAATTGAACTTGGCCAGAATTTTGTGGGAAAGGTTGCCAGTCGAACTGCGACGAGAAGCCTTCGCCTCCGATAGGATCAACGAAAGACAAGACCTTGTCGAAAGGTAAGACACGCTGATCGAAAAGCTGTGACGGAAACCAGACTGATTCATGCAGTAATTGGGTATTACGAGGCTTGGAACGCCCGGTCAAGCTGCCACATGACATCACCACGAGACCTACCACGTATGCATATCCGAAGCTTCAGAGTATATGAGTACAGCTGATGAGGATTTCAAGTCGCCGCCCTTACGCATCTGAATTACGCTTTTGCATATCTGGACCCAACATCTTTCAGCATCAAAACCATGGACGCCGCAACACCTACTTCCCTCTTCGATGACATCTCGGATCTCAAGACTACTAACCCAGACTTGAAGATATTTGTCAGCATTGGTGGCTGGACTTTTTCGGATAATAACACTTATACACAGCCCATATTCGGAGACATTGCTCGCGATCCATCCAACCGCCAGTTATTCGCGAACCAGCTTGTTGCCTTCCTGATCTATTACGGATTCGACGGGGTTGATTTGGACTGGTAGGTTACAGTCACGGCTCTTTGCAGACTTTCTCTCTAGAATGGCGTGGTGACTGAAATTTCTGCAAAAGGGAGTATCCCGGGGCTCCTGATCGAGGTGGCAAAAAAGAAGATACGAAGAACTATGTCGAACTCGTTCAAACGATCCGAGCCACATTCGACGAAAGCCAGCGTGGCTTTGCAATTACCTTCACAGCACCATCTTCTTACTGGTATCTGAAATGGTTCGATTTGGCCGGGATGATGAAGCATTGTGACTGGGTCAACCTGGTACATTCGTCTTCCATTCAAAAGCTTGCTTGCATGGGGTATTGATCTTGAACAGATGTCTTACGATCTGCATGGAGCATGGGACAGCACAAATCCTATGTAGGCCCTATTCTTTTTCTTTCCCTATCCCCCATTAAAAGTGGCGTACGCGAATGCATGCACATACTTACGAGTGATAGCGGCGCCATTGTCCAAGGTCACACCAACTTGACGGAGATCAAGCTGGCTACAGAGTTGTTCTGGCGCGCGAAGATCCCGGCTCATAAAATCGCCTTGGGCTTCGGATTCTACGGTCGGGCTTTCACGCTTGCCAATCCCGGCTGCTCAACACCAGGATGTCCTTTCTCAGCAGGTGCAAAACCAGGTGTATGCACCAAAACAAGCGGATGTAAGTCTTGATTCAAGTCTTTGACTTTTGGTCTCTGCTGAAGCGGTGGCAGATCTTGCGTATTACGAGGTGCAGGACATCTTGAAGAAGAACCCCGACATCAAAATTGTCCATGATAAGGAATCCGCGGTGAAGTACTTCACTTTTGACACAGATCAGTGGATCTCATACGATGACAAGGATACCTTCAAACAAAAGATCGAATGGGCAAATGGCGTTGGCTTCTCAGGATCCTTGATCTGGGCGTCCGATCTCGGTACGTGTCAAGCTTCTGAGCCTCTCTGCTTTTCCAAGCCTGTCTAGCTGACTCCTTTGGCGAAACAGATGACTTTGATTATACAGCGCATGCGGCTCTCACAGGTAAAGGCGTGTTGAATCTCAACTCAGCACTGAGCAAGAAGACACTCCTGGCCAGCCAGAAGACGAAAGAAGATCTGAGCTCGTATCTTCGTAAAGACTGCTACGTCCTCGAGGACTCTCTCACTGCCTGCAAATCAGGTGATGACCAGGTGGGCTATGACAAAGCCGGAAGGGTGAGTTGACGATGCAAACCATCACTCCTTGTCTTGGAAGGTGTTGCTTATAGGACCGGAACAGCCAAAAGATTACAAGCCCATCTGCTGCCCCAAGGGCAGCGGACTCACCAAATGCCAATGGAGAGGTGGGACCGGCGGCACGAATGCCGGACGAGACTGCAACGGGCAATGCCACGCGGGCGAGGTCAAAATCACAATGTCTGGCTATGGCGGTTCACCAGGAGAATCCTCGGAGACGGCTCACTGCACCAGGGGCCAAAAGGCATTTTGCTGCGGAATCGGTGTGTTCAATGACGCCCTCGGGCAGTGCAGTTGGTCTGATGGAGTGTAAGTTTGGCAGTGTGGTCTTTGGTTCTCTGAGCGCTGGCTGATGCCGTCACAGTGGGAGCTCGTGCAAGAGCGACCAGCAAAAGATCGCATACGTGTGGGACAAGACAGGCTGGGGCACGGTTTTCAAGCACGGCAATGAGTTTTGTTGTCCCAAGAACGAACCCCCTCCGCTGTCAGACTGCCGCTGGGTCGGCAAGGGTGATTGTGCGGACAACACGTGTGGCGGATCAGAGGTCACACTATTCACAGATGATCGAGGAGACTCGTTCAGTGGCTGCTCCTGTAAGTCTTTCCCGTCATCCTTTTTGGGTCGCTCAGGTATCACGGGAGACCTGACATTGCGAATAGGGGGACGAAAGCGAGCTCTGTGCTGCACGCCAAATATGCAGACACTCCAAACCGAGACCTGCGACTTGGACCTGTGCAAATTGTTCGAGAACCGGCTTGCCTGTGACGACGAAGCCGGTGACTATGACTCGGAGAGCTACAGCGAAGCTGGCTACGATGCAACGGAGGAGGGCTACACAGCATGGGTCAGGCGCTCCTCATACGTCACCGGCGACGGCAAAATACTCTGGACGTACGAAGACAGCGGTATGCCGGAGTTGAACAAGCGCCACATCGAATCTGATGCCGGCTCGGCCGTGCCGGGAAAGCCACGACATACGATTCTTTCGCTGGTCGAGTTTACAGGATCCGCTTTATATCGAGGCAAGAACTTGGTCGTGACAAGCCGGCCCTACTGGCCTGGGCTGAAGAGCCTGAAAGGCGACGGGTCCGATACGCTTCAACTTCGAGGCGGCTACAGCCTACTGAGAGACACGTGCAGCTCGACGGCGATGAAGTTCATCCCTGCCGCAGAATTCCCAAAGAAGGGCTTTCAGTTGGAACACGTCCGCGAGATCAACATGATTTACAGCTTCGTAAAAAGCTTGCTGTCCGGTAAGCTCTTCTCTGGTGCCGACATGAAGAACAAGCTCGATCCTCTGGCGGTGTACAAAGGCTGGAACAAGGTTTACGACGTCAGCCTTCCGCAAATCGGCCGGGTGATCCGCGACGCTGCCGACTACACACGTCCAGTCACACCCAACGATCGCATCTTCGAAACCATCGGGTCGTATGCCTATCGCGAGGGTGTGACCTTCCTACCAGGGCCGCTCAACCTCATCAAGCGCACGTTGATGGAGGGCAAAAGCCCACTCGGCTCACCCCAAAACTTTGAAAAGCTGCTGGGTCGCGTGTCACGCCTCGGAGACGAAGAGAATATGAAGATAGTGCTCACGGCGATGCAGGGGACCGTTGCGATTTTCAATTACCTCAATGACGCAATGCTGCACCGGGCTTTCACAAAGGCCGGCCTGACCCTGACCAACGAGATGCAGCACGCAGACGAGTTCATCCCGGAGCTCAAGGGCATCCTGGCGGCTTGGAAGGAGTGGGAGCCTGACTACTACGAGGTTGTGACAAGCAAGGCGACCAAGTGGCTTGTTGACCGTGGAGGACTAATCGCCGGAAAGTTTGTCAACACAGTGAACAACCCAGCTGCGGTGAAGCTTGCCTCCGAGGCAGCACAATTAGTAGCACAAGCAGGCCAGATTAGGTCTCCGCTGTCACCGTAAATAGTACATACTTCTTAGGATTTTTAGCAAAAATAAAAAGAATCTTATATTTAAAAATATTTTTCATGTTTTATATTTTAAACCATATATACTAGGAGATGTCTCTATCTTCCTCTTTTTATGTGTGTGTGTGTGTGTGAAAAAACGTAAATAGTTATACGTTTCATCGCGTCATCAAGCAGTTCATGATCCAGGGCGGTCTAGCCTTGTAGTAGGATTTAACGCGAAGTGCTGGATCTTTTAAATACGTAGAAGTAGCTTAATTAAGTCTCTTAGTTATATCGCTTTAAAGCGTCCTAAAGAGCTCTACGTTTTATTGCGTTATTAACTAGTTTATAATCTAGGGCGGTCTAACCTCATAGTGGGATTCAACGCGAAGTGCTAGATCTTTTAAATACGTAGAAGTAGCTCAACTAAGTCTCTTGGTTATATCGCTCTATAGCGTCCTGAAGAGCTCTACGTTCCATCGCGTCATCAAGCAGTTCATGAACCAAGGCGGTCTGGAAATTACACCAGTGGTGACGGCGCTGGTGGCAAATCTGATGCAATTTCTTCGCCCTCATTAGCGAAAGAAGGCAAGGCAAAAAGTGCGCCACGTTGTAGGACTTGTGGCTAGAAGCGGACCCAAACCGCAAGACTACTCCCCTGCTCAAGAGTCGCATGTTGCCCTCACTTTCGATATGAATAGACGATTTTCTATCGATGGTGACTGCAACAATCGAGACAAAGATCGCTCGAAGCCTAAGCCGCCTCGCTTTTCAACTGCCGCCTCCAATGTCCTACAAATGTATTCTCATCCTCCAACCCGTAAATGTACGGAGGTCTCACATACTGGCTGTACCAGTCACTCGAAGACGAAAAACCTTCAAGCGAATCGTACTTGTCCAAGTAACTGATCACTGGCATGTACATCCAGCCCACGTCTTCCTCGAGGTACTCGGTGGCACCATCGTGGAATGGCTCAGGGACTGCGTAGTTCCTCTCCTCTGGGGGATATGGGCACTCCCAGTCTTTGTGCAGAATCTTCACAACTGAATTCAGTTTCATGTTGCCCAAACGGGCATGTTCCACGGACTCGAGACAGATGTCGTCCGCGAGCAGACAGTATTCGTATCTAGGCGTGCATGTTGCACGTATCCAGCCCATGTCGTCCTGCAGAGCAGTGGCGTCCGGCCGAAGACGGTCCTCAAGGTTCTTTGAGACCCAGGAGCGGAAGTGATCTCGAACTTGGTGGGACGAGGCTCCGCTGAAAGACAGCGCTGGTTAGTTGCACTGTCAGACACGAAGGCGTTGCAACAACATACTAGAGCGACTTGTCATCGATGACATGAAGGTCATGGAACTTGATCAAATCTTCGCCAATGTAGTATCTGAGGCTATCCTCTACATCGCTGCGCAAATTTTGCAGCAGAAGATCCCAAGCTGCCTGGTGATCTGGAGAGCATCGGTAAATCTAAGACTTGGGGCGTCAGTGTGTCGGACCATTGACGCCATCTCGAGATGAGAAGAGGAAGAGAGCGAGAGAGAGAGAGAGGGATTTGTGTCCTACCACAAAACCCCAGACGGAATCGTGAAATTTGGTGCACGTCATTCTTGACTTGATACAGTCAAGCTTGACGCCAGGTTTTTTAAAGCCGTCATCGAGGTAGGTTCGAGTCCTGGAAGGTTCTGTCGAGGCACTGCTCATCGTGGCTCGAGGACGAGAAACCGAAACAGCCTCACCATGCTGTGCTGCTGTTTGACGCACTGGGTGTGTCGTGGCACCGGTTCTGGCCAAAGTAGTGAATGGCAACGTTGGACGATGCTGGACGGCGTCAGAGACCTGTCGCAAAGGTCCACGTCGAATCGCGATGCGTGACAACATCATAGAAGAGAATCGGGGGTGATCGAGGAATGCATACGTGGTTGTGTGGGAAGTAGGGTTTGCAAAACATCAGAGACGCAAGATGTAGAGCACAAGCAATTATTGAGTTGGACGAATATTTAAGCTACAAAAGTCTGTACATGTGTGTGTGTGTGTGCGCGCTAATCCAAGGGGGGAAAAGTAAAAGCTGCAGTCGACTCCTGAAATGTGAGGCTGAATAACATTTAGCCTATTTTCCGCAATCCTAACGAAGGTGAAGGAAACACGAAGCGAGGTGGTTCACATAGGTTGCGCAGAAACAGATCAGGGGGATGCAACACTCGCTTGTTGTAATTGCAGGCCTGGCACCTGTTTCGTGTACTGTAGCGAGAGAATGGCCGGAAGCTTTGGGGTCCCGCACAAAGAACCTGCTGGCAGCATATGTTGTTGATCCTGCAAGGTGTTCCTGTCAAAATCGCGACGACAACTGCGCGCGACCGTGCATTTCACCCTTGGATCTTTTATGCGATTCGAATGCAGCGGCAAAAACCAGCACACGATTACTCTGGGCCGGCAGACCGAGCCCTACACCCAATGACCGCCAAAAGGCGACGGATGCCGCGACATCCTTGCTCAGGGAATATTCGTCCAGACACGGCTTTTGCTAGGCCCGTAATCACCCATGTCGAAGCGATTTAGCAAGTTAAGACGAAAGCAATGATATCAGTCCATTCCCTTGACTGAACGAGAACAGATGAAGTTACGTTGAAAAATCATTACTCGAAGGTCATGAGAATCACATCTCTCATACATGTATTGCTTCTAACGAGTGAAAAATTGCTCTTTTTTCCCCTTTGCTGCCAAGCCCAAGATTGAGAAGACTTGACCCACGTTTTTGAGATGCGTCCGAGGCATGACGTGCATCTATCTGCGCAAAAGACAGGACTTTCATCCAAAATCCCAAGGGGCAGCGTTACCTATTCGGGAGGATACAAATCGCAACATTGCACTGGGCAGCATGTTGGGTGGGTTGGCGATCTAGGTCACCGGGGGTTCCTGGGAAAAATGGATCCTGGGTACCTTGATGGAGCCCCTCGGGATTTTAGGAGTCGAAAGCGAGCAGAGCTGCCCCAGTCGCTGGCCCCAGTAAGCTACAGGACGTAAATGCTCCATTACAGTGCCTGAACGTGCCTGGGGACCTCGGTTCCTGGAACAAAAAGGATGGAGTTTGAACTGGCTTCCTGCCATGGCATGCATGTGCCAAGGTTGCATGTCCGGTGTTCCGTTGCGGCACGGCAATGGTTCGTTGCCTATACGTACGTGCGTTCAAGTACAAAGTGGGGCACCTTCTGCCAGGCTGAGGGGGTATAGCATGGCTCCAGGTCGACCAGATGAAACTCAGGACGTTGCCGCCGGTACAGAAGAGCGCGCGGGATCCAGGCAACGTTTGATTCGAATCGCGGGGATGAAAAAGAAAAAAAAAACTACTCAAATCTTCTGGCCTATCCCGCCAAAGTAACGCGTAAAGCAACGCGTAAAGCGCACGCGCCGGGTGCATTGGCGCGATGCGTGAAGCCTCGAATCAGGCCCTCTCATGATCCATGAGGCCAAGTCCCTGCTGTACAGATCAAACGTTCGCATCTTGGCGTTTACTTGGCCCTCTGGCTGATGCTGTTCCGAGGTACTGCGCATCCGATTTGGGCAACATCATTGCATTGTTGTCGGGGAGGGGCGAAACCCTCAATTTGCTTTCCCATCCGTTGTTGTCCTTGGCGCGGCACGTACTCGGGCAGCTTGCCTGAATAGAGGGCAGCTACAAAGTCCAGTAAGGACATCTGGACCTATATATAGCTGAAGTGGCCAGACATGGACCATCTCTGGGATCGTGATGAGGACCTTTGTTTTATTTTCCATCTGTCTTTGTTCGTCTGGTTCATTCCTTTGTTCCTTTGGCGGAGCAAAGTTTTATTTATCTTGTCTATGATCGGCACTGGCGCCGCGTGATTTTTTGTCTAGGACCAGAAATTTTGTCTCGGAGCAGGAGCAACCCAGTGCAGGACAGCACAACACAGAGCAGAGCAGAGCAGAGCAGAGCAGAACAGCGACAGAAAAAAAACCTCGTTTCACTCCGAATTTCGTCGTTTCGTTCGGATCCAGGCCGCCGCCATTCTTATGCGGCGTCTCCAGCTTCTCGTTGGCTTGGCCTTGGCTGCCTCTACAATCAGCCACGCCGTCAAGGTCAACCCGCTCCCTGCGCCACAGGAAATCAGCTGGGGCTCGTCAGGTCCTAAGTTGGTGGGATGGTTGGAGCTGACTTCAAACGTCAACGAGGCCTCTTCTTACGCTCCTTCGACTGCGGAGGAGGCCAACGCCGAGGTCCTCAAGAAAGCTTGGAATGAGGTCCATGCAGCACTGACTTTTCTGCGATGGGTTCCCCAAGCTGTCGAGAAGCCGATACCCAACTTTGACCCGTTTCCCGAACCCGGCAGCACCAGCAAGAACGGCAGCAAGACCGGCAGCAAGACCGGCGATGGCGCAGCGACTGCGACCGCGACCGCGACCAAGCGCGATCTAGGCAGCTGGCTCAATGAAGTGCATGTCGAGGTGTCCGACTGGGCAGCCGATTTGCAGCACGGCGTTGACGAGAGCTACAACCTCACCATCTCGCCCTCGGTCTCGATCGTCATGATCAAGGCACAGACTGTCTGGGGTGCACTCCATGCCTTCAGCACCTTCCGGCAGCTCGTCATAGCTTCCGACGACGGACAAGAGCTCATTGTCGAGCAGCCCGTCGTGATTCGGGATTACCCCAAGTATCCCTACCGAGGTGTCATGGTCGATACGGGACGCAACTTTATTTCCGTCGAAAAGATAAAGGAGCAGATTTACGGCCTGGCCTTGTCCAAGATGAACGTTTTGCATTGGCACATGACCGACACGCAGTCGTGGCCCGTACAGCTCCATGCCTATCCGCAAATGATCAAGGACGCCTACTCCCCCCAGGAGACGTACTCGGCCGCACAGGTTGCCAGCATAATCGCGTATGCTCGCGATCACGGAGTCCGCGTCGTGCCTGAAATCGACATGCCCGGCCATTCGGCCTCTGGCTGGAGACAGGTCGACAAGGACATTGTCACCTGCGAAAACAGCTGGTGGTCCAACGACGACTGGCCGCATCATACTGCTGTGCAGCCCAACCCGGGCCAGCTCGACGTCATGAACCCAAAGACGTACGACGTTGTGGGCAGCGTCTACGCGGAGCTGTCAAAGCGGTTCCCCGACAACCTCTTTCACGTCGGCGGCGACGAGCTCCAGACTGGATGCTTCAACTTCAGCGAGCGCATCCGCGACTGGCTCGCTGCCGACAAGAGCCGGACCTTTTTCGACCTCAACCAGTACTGGATCGACCACGCCTACCCCATCTTTACGTCCGAGGACAAGAGCGGCAACAAGAAGCGCCGCCTCATCATGTGGGAGGACGTTGTTCTCTCGACCGACATTGCTGCCCAAAAAGTCCCCAAAGAGGTCATCATGCAGTCGTGGAACAACGGTGTGAGCAACGTGGCCAAGCTGGCGAGCGCCGGCTACGATGTCATTGTCTCCAGCGCCGATTTTCTGTACCTGGACTGCGGCCACGGCGGTTACGTTACCAACGACCCGCGGTACAACTCGCCCCAGGCCAATCCGGATCCCACGGGTGCCTCGTTCTCCTTCAACTACGGCGGCCCCGGCGGTTCCTGGTGCGCGCCCTACAAGACCTGGCAGCGCATCTACGACTATGACTTTACGGCCAACCTGACGGACGAGCAGGCCAGGCACATCATCGGCGCGGCCGCCCCGTTGTGGTCGGAGCAGGTCGACGACACCGTCATTAGCAGCAAGCTGTGGCCGCGGGCCGCTGCGCTTGCCGAGCTGGTGTGGTCGGGCAACCGGGACCCAACGACGGGCAAGAAGCGCACGACGCAGATGACGCAGCGCATCCTGAACTTTCGCGAGTACCTGGTTGCCAACGGCATTGCTGCAGCGCCGCTGGTGCCCAAGTATTGCCTGCAGCATCCGCACCATTGCGACCTGTACTATGACCAGGAAGCGGTGAAATGATGTCGTTTGAATGCATGAATGGACGAGTGAATGAAGGCATGAAGAGTCATGTGTATATATGTTGTACGTTGTGTAGTCTTTTCGGAGGAAAAAGTTTGGCCCAGATTGATGGCAGACCACGTTTGGTGTTTAGATGAAGGAGCATGGATGGTACTGTGTACATTTCAAGCAGGGTTGTTGGTAGTGAAAAGTTTCGCCAGGGCATGCATGCCAGGGTCCGTCACACATCACGATGGTGTTGAAAGATCGGGCAGACGGACGTGGAGAGTCCTGAAAACCCAACCTGACCTAAAATCCCCCCAAAGTCGTGTATGTCGACGGTAAGCGTTTCGCCGGCGGGTTAAGCGCGGCTCAAGGGTTTCATTTGGCGCCTCGGCACAACAGCTTGGCATCGGGGTCTAAGGGGTGGCGTAGCGTGGTGTGGCGTTTACTTGGCGAGGGCTGTGCGGAAAGGACGTCATATTTCGAGAGATCAACAGGTGATTGTTTTAATTAAACGTGCGAGGAATTTAACCAGAATAGTGGACGACGAATAATGTAGGTGGTTCTTTCCTTTAATGATGATGTTTGTTTCTTCTGATGAAAAGTAATTAGGAGCTTTATGCGCGCTATCAAGTCATTTACAACTGTAGTGTGGCCCCCCTTTCCCCCTTCCCCCCTTAGAGTCAGTCTACCAGCACTCACCCACTCCTTCGAACGTCCAGACCAGCCCCGTGTTCTCACCAAGTGTGTCGCGTGCAAGAGGAGTTGCGACGAGGACAAACAAAAAAAAAAAAAAAAAAGAGTCGCATCTGCGCCTCCTCCTCCTCCTCATCCCATGACCACCGCTCTTTTGCCTCCGATGACGCTCCTTACCCCGCGAAAGGGTACCCAAAAAGGGACCCTGCAAATGACGTCAATGGCGGAAATGACTGGACATAACGATGCGCAAAAGGGCCGTTTTCATGTCCCACTCGAGCGGTGCAGATCCCCAGAAAACACGCAAGATGAAGAAGAAGGAAAAGAAAAAAGTTTAATCAAGAGAAAAGAAA
The DNA here is from genome assembly GCA_000731825.1 of Hypocrella siamensis. Taxonomy (NCBI): domain Eukaryota; kingdom Fungi; phylum Ascomycota; class Sordariomycetes; order Hypocreales; family Clavicipitaceae; genus Hypocrella; species Hypocrella siamensis. The sequence goes on from JMQE01000543.1 coordinate 33,996, forward strand.
AACTGCCATGTGGAGTTGAGTAACGTTTTTTTCTCGTTTTGGTGCTGGCGGCATGTCAAAGCGCGGCGTGAGGCTAGCTTTAAACCATTCGTGTTTGGCCGATTTAGGAAATTTATTCTTTATTTTAGAGCAAAACGGTTTCATTTCGCTGGGAGTGGCGCCCGGAGCTCAGACCCGTGGAAGCTTCGGAAGTGTTTTGGAGCTTCTTTGTGTGTCGGAAATTGGGGGGAAATTCTGCTAAAGTGTGCTTTGGCTGAGGATTTTTTTGGCCTTCCTGTCTGGTATGTTTTGTTGGTTGGGTGTGATGCGGAGGTGAAGTGCTTTATTTCATGGATGCGAGCTCTCTTGTCTGCTTCTTGTTCTTCTTTCGTTTTTGTTTTCTCATTCCTCTCTTTTTATTTGCAAGGCTTGATCTGGCTTTGAGCTCACGGCTCCTTTTTAATTGGTAATTTTTTTGCATGGCTTGAGCTTGCTTGCTTGCTTGCTCTGAATTGAAGTCTTCATTTGGACATTTTTGGGGCTTGAGCTTCTACATTTTCTTGGAGCTTTTCGCCGAGGTGGATGACTTTGGGGAGTTTGGAACCAGGGACTGTTTGCTGTCTTTTCTCATTTGGCGCAACGGTTCTTGAGTAGAAGCTTTCTCCATTGCACGAACGGCTCAGCAGCCCTTTTTTTTTTTTTTTTTTTTTTTGGCAAAGGAGCTGTGGAAGGGCAGACAAGGTAAGATGTACTTCTTGTTTCTTGTTCTCTTTTTCCCGTCAAAAACTAACATTGTACAAAGATGTTGAGAAGCGCCGGTCTCGCGGCACTCTTTTTGGCCCTCTCGTGCGGCGCCGACCCCGGGGATCGCGTTGCCAAGTGCTTGGCGCGGCACAACGGCGGCAACCAGAGCGAGTCCAAGACGTACGGGACCGACTTCCCAGGCGTCACATGGGACGAGCAGAACTGGATCCTCAGCACGACGACTCTCGAGCAGGGCCGGTTCCAGTCCCGGGGCTCCGTGGCCAACGGCTACTTTGGCATCAGCGTCGCCGCCGCCGGGCCCTTCTTCGAGGCCGACGAGGACGGCAGGGGCGGCGATGTCATCAGCGGGTGGCCGCTGTACTCGCAGCGCCAGACCTTCAGCACCATTGCCGGCTTCTATGACGCCCAGCCGCGCATCAACGGCACCAACTTCCCCTGGCTCCTGCAGTACGGGTCCGAGAGCGTCATCAGCGGCCTCCCGCACTGGAGCGCCCTGGTCCTGGACCTGGGCGACGGCGTCTACCTGGACGCCAAGGTGGACGGCAAGACGATCCAAGACTTCCGGTCCACGTTTGACTTCAAGGCCGGCATCCTGTCGTGGTCGTATCGTTGGGCGCCGTCCAAGAAGGGGAACAGCGACAGTCACTACGACATTAGGTATCGCATCTTTGTCAACAAGCTGCACGTCAACGAGGCCATCGTGGAGCTGGAGATTGTGCCCTCGGCCGACGGCGACGCGACCGTCGTCAACGTTCTGGACGGGTACGCGGCGGTGCGCACGGATTTCGTGTCCTCGGGCCAGGACGACGGCGCGCTGTACTCGGCGGTGCGGCCGGTGGGCATCTCCAACGTCACGGCCTTTGTCTACGCCAACATGACGGGCTCCGAGGGCGTGGACCTGGCGGCCAGGAAGCTCCTGACCGACAAGATGCCCTACGTCAACGGCAACGACTCGTCGGCGGCCCAGTCGGTGCCGGTCCATCTGTCGGCTGGCAAGTCTACGCGCATCACAAAGTACGTCGGCGTGGCGTCGAGCGATGCCTTTGCCGACCCCAGGGCCGTGGCCAAAAAGGCCACGACGGACGCCATGGGCCGCGGCCTGGCCAGGTCGCTGCAGGACCACGTCGAGGAGTGGGCGAGCGTCATGCCCGAGTCGTCGGTCGACAGCTTCGCCGATCCGGCCGACGGCACCCTGCCCCAGGACAACTACATCATCGACTCGGCTGTCATGTCGGTCGCAAACACATTTTACCTGCTACAGAACACGGTCGGCCCCAACGCCCAGGCCCTGGTGGGCAACGCCCCCGTCGCTGTCGACAGCATCGCCGTCAGCGGCCTCACAGCCGACAGCTACGCCGGCCTCATCTTCTGGGACGCCGACCTCTTCATGCAGCCCGGCCTCGTAGCCTCCCACCCCCGTTCCGCCCAGTCCATCACCCAGTACCGCGTCGACAAGTACGCCCAGGCCAAGGCCAACGCCCAGACCAGCTTCACCAGCTCCAAGAACAAGACGACCTTTACGTCCGACTCCGCCATCTACCCCTGGACCAGCGGCCGCTTCGGCAACTGCACCTGTACCGGACCCTGCTGGGACTACGAATACCATCTCAGCGGCGACATTGGCATCTCCTTTGTCAACCAGTGGGTTGCCACCGGCGACACCGACGCCTTCAAGTCGACCATGTTTCCCATCTACGACTCCGTCGCCACCACCTACGCCCAGCTGCTCGCGCCCAACGGGTCCAAGTGGACGCTGACCAACATGACTGATCCGGTAAGTTAACAACTCCTGTACCCTGATCTTTCCCTCCCAAGCACATGCTGCTGCTCCCTTTTTTTGTGGTCAGGAGAGGGGGAAAAAAGGAAAAAGGTTGCACACTGACACTTCACCCTGTAGGACGAATACGCCAACCACGTCGACGCCGGCGGCTTCACCATGCCCCTCATCGCCGAGATACTCCAAAACGCAAACACGTTCCGGGGCCAGTTTGGCCAGGAAAAGAACGCGACCTGGGACGAAATGGCCAAAAACGTCCTCGTCATCCGGGAAAACGACATCACCCTGGAATTCACCACCATGAACGGCAGCGCGTCGGTCAAGCAGGCCGACGTCATTCTCGACACCTTTCCGCTCTCTTACTCGAACAATTTCACGACGCAGGATGCGTTGAATGACCTGGACTATGTGAGTGCTCTCTTTCTCTCTCTCTCTTTCTCTCTCTCTCTCTTTCTCTCTCTCTCTCTTTCTCTCTCTCTCTCTCTTCTCTCTCTCTCTCTCTTCTCTCTCTCTCTCTCTTCTCTCCGCAAATACAAATTATGAGGGAGACAACACGTTGTGCCCTTCACAAATGTCCCATAACACACGTTGTCGCATGTTTACTGACGCTTATTCCCAGTACGCTTACAAACAATCGCCCGATGGCCCGGCCATGACATGGGCCTTCTTCTCCATCGTTGCCAACGACGTCTCGCCCTCGGGCTGCTCGGCCTATACGTACGCGCACAACGCGTACAAGCCCTACGCCCGGGCGCCCTTCTACCAGCTGTCGGAGCAGCGCGTCGACGACGTGTCGGTCAACGGCGGCACGCACGCCGCCTTCCCCTTCCTGACCGGCCACGGCGGCGCCAACCAGGTCACCATATTCGGCTACCTCGGACTGCGTATGCTCCCCGACGACGTGCTGCACATCAACCCCAACCTGCCGCCGCAGCTGTCGTACCTGCGGTACCGGACCTTTTACTGGCGCGGCTGGCCGGTGAGCGCCTGGTCCAACGCGACGCACACCACCGTCCGGCGCGCCAAGGACGTCAAGCCCCTGGACACGGCGGACAAGAGGTTCGCCAACCAGGCCATCGCCGTCGAACTGGGCAGGCCCTCGGACGGCGGGGACGCGTCCAAGTCGCCCAAGTACCAGCTCCCCGTCGACGGAGACGTCGTGGTGCCGAACCGCCAAATCGGCCAGGTCATCGCCATGCCGGGCGACCTTGTCCAGTGCCGGCCAGCGACGTCGTCCGACGCCATCCAGCCGGGCCAGTTCCCCATCGCCGCCACCGACGGCGCCACCTCGACCAAGTGGCAGCCTGAGCTGGCCAAGACTCGCAGCGCCATGACCGTCACCCTGGCCGCCGAGGACGTCGGCGCCCCCGTCTCGGCCCTCTTCTTCAACTGGGCTCAGGCGCCGCCCGTCAACGCCACCGTCCTCTTCCACAACGATCCCCTCAACGACAAGGACATGGGACCTGATCCCGCCACCAGCAACGACAAGTACACGGTCGTCTCACAGCTCAGCAACATCAAGGTGTCGGACCCCTACGACGCCCACGCCACCAACCTCGACGCCGTCGTCATCCCCACCGGCAACACTACAAACATCACCCTCGACAAGCCCATCCCGGCCGCCCGCTACGCCACCCTGCTCGTCGTCGGCAACCAGGGCCTGCAAAAGGTAGACATTGACAACAACAACGGCACCGGGGCCACCGTCGCCACCTGGTCCATTGTCAGCGACAAGAAGAAGGGCGGTGACGCCAGTCACAAGAAGAGGTCGGCGCGGGGCCTGACGTGGCGCGAGAGGAGTCTCCTGACGCCCCAGCCGCCAAAATGAGCTGCACCGGAAAAACTTAAGTGATGTGACGTGAAAGAAGCAGTTGGTCACTGCCATGCACACAGCATGCCTTGGCCAATTACCCTCCGACTTGGAAGGTTGTTGCTTTCAGACATCGTCATCTGTCGAGGAACTGTATCATGAGGACACAGATGTTAATGACGCCGCCTTGTATGCTCCTGCTCAAGGAAGCACGGCCTGTCACATTGCCAAAGCGATGTCTTTGGGCTCCGCAGCGAGCCAAGACACGTGCAAGCATTCGATTGCGCTCCATGAGAGGCAGTCTAGGGTATGAGAAGGACATTTGATGTCTGGACGGAAAAGCCAGGAATGAAGCGTCAAGCTATTCAAGTGGCCAAAGCAAAGCGCTCGTCTCTGCTTCATACAGGGAAACGTTCCCCAAGGGGAATCTGGGTCTGACTGGCGTCACGTCCCTGAGTCGGCCTTTGGGCTCTCGACTCTGCATTGCACAAGACTTGTGAATATCGTTGTGCGATGCGAATCACCTAAAAACGAGACGTTGTTTGACGACGGAAAAATTCGACCGACGTCTTCTTGTTGACTGTACATATTGTACATTGTTGTTGGAGTTGTATTTACGCGCCTATTCATTGGACCATTAATTTATTACTTTTTTTTTTCGATTTCGGTTGCAATCAAGAAATGACTAGGCTAGATTATGCTCAGTAGACTAAATGAGTCAGCTCACTAGATAGAAAGCATTTAAAGTTGAAAGCAATTTTAACTTCCGACCACTTTAGTCAATGTTGCAAGTCATGGTCTCTTTTCGTTCATATACATAGCTCTCCATCGACAATGAATTGCAATCAATAGAAACCCTCATATCTGCACGTTCACCATGACAAACTTCAAAATCATGCGACAAAGCGGGATACACTTGGCTTAAAAGGTCACTCTTGAGCATTCTTTGTGCCTGTTGCTTTCCAGTTGAGCAATTTGCTAGCGTCCCGATCTCGACTCGCATGGTCGCCTCCATTTTCGTTGAACCAATTCAGAATCCAGTCGCCCGGCGCACGATGTGAGCGGTGATTTGGCATTGGCGACAAGAATGACGTGGTTTCGAAAGCCCTGCCGTACTTTGAACAACACTTGGTGCGTCGAGATGCATCAACAACGCCTTTGGTGATGAGCCGCGGAGACCATTCGCGGCGACAATCATGCCAGGCTACAGGCTCTCGAGTTGAAACATGCACGCAGTTACTGATTCGAGCAGACATGAGGAGATGGACTTGGGTCGTAATTCTTGCATGGCGCGTCTCAATTATGTCCTCGAGAGATGTCAAGGGGCGCCTTTTATTCTCCGTCATTCCTAGGCAACTGATCTCATGGAGCGACGACACACGATAATTTGGGCACATGAGCCATGTTGCGACACTTGCGATTCCTTTCCCAGATTTGCTGAGGCCTGCTGAGGCCTGTTTGAGCTGCATCCTGCACACCTTGACAGTCACAGCACAGCTCCCGGGCCTTTTGAGCTCCCAGACTGCACGATTACAACGACGGTAGCAGAGTGATGACGGGAAGAGAACTCTCACTTTAATCGCACATCTTGGGACTACTGCATACTGGGCTCACACAATGAGCCGAGTCCAATTTGATCGTTCCTCTCGCGGCGTGAAAATCTCTCCCCGCACATCGTCGCCGCTTCTGCTCCAGCCATCCGTCCCATCTTTGTATCAATTGGGAAGAAAAAGGGAATCATCTGGACCTCGCTTCTCAGCAGACTATTCATTCACGCATTACCGAGTGACCAGAGAGGCCTTTCAACCAAAAACTGTGGCGAGCATGACAAGGCTCGCTTCAAATCTTCATCTCTGTAAGCATCGTCGATCACAACCAAAAATACCAGCTCACCAGTGCACAAACACAGCGCAGTTTCTGAGTCCCGCGGATCAAAAGTCGAGGATAAATGACGCGCATTTTGGGCTCAGGCCACACTTCACCACGGCGCTCGCACACAAGCGCGAATTCGCACATTTTTTCCTCCCCTTCGTCACATAGTTACAACATTCTCAGTCAAACCTGACCATCACCGTTGATAAGCGCGCTACCTCAATGCGGAAATTGCAAATGATCTGATCAAATAAATCTCCCCCCCCCCCCCCCACCCACCCCCCCTCCCAGAAATTACACGAAGTCCGCATCTCCGGCCAAAGGACACGAACATGTACAGTAGTCGCGACAGAAAAAAATCAGTAGTACGCCAAGGCTTGCCCCATTGCTATGCATCGTACCTCAATCGTCTGAATTGGACTGCAATCCTGGGTATGACGGATGATGCATTCACAATCTCATCGACGTTTACAATTTATCGCGTGTGAATGCTCTTTGCGCGCCTTTATATCGCCATTTTATTTCTTTTTTAAAAAAACGAATAATACCAAGACTTCACATCTCAAAAGAACAAAAAACACAAAGAATCACCCC
>JMQE01000554.1:0-40685 GCA_000731825.1 Hypocrella siamensis
TCAAGACAATTAATTGTCTGTGGGCCGTGATCCCCCCCCCCCGGCTACCTCTCGGCCGGCCAAGTGCCGGAGGACGTATGGGCCAATCAATCGAGGCTTGGCAGAAGAAAAATGACTTCACACCTCATTTCGCATGTGCATCCATGCAATGTCAGGCAGGTGGTACTCCGCAAGCTGGAGCCTGGTCCGCATTGTAGGCTCTCCTTTGAGTCTGTGAGTCTTTGTACCAATTGACCTGCTTGGAGAGAGGAAATGCACAGGCAGGAGTCGCTAACTGTCGAAATTGGTTCGATAGGATGTTGCACAGGTGATTTTGCACCGAGTTGAGCAAAGCACTGTCTGTCCTCGTTGAGAGTCTTCCGTGTTGCACACTCGGTCTGACAAAGCGACAGTTTCGCGTTTCGAAGTCAAGCTTGGAGATGTTACGTAGAGCAGGTCCCTCATGAGGCGTTGTTCATGACGTGGTTCATCCTTCAAGGTGCCTGAGACAGATGTGCGTACAGTGTACAGGCGTCAGCCTTCTTTTCCTTGCATTGAAATCACTGGCTTCTTATTTTGTTTTTTTTTTTTAATTTTTTTTTTTTACCCAAGCGCCTTGGAGAGAAGTCTGTGCTGCAAAGCATGAGAGGCAGCTCGGTAAGCCAAAAAATCGAAGCTTGACTTAGAACAGTACGACTGCTGTAACAGGACGCCGTCACACCCGTGGTCGTGCTTCGTGACATGCCTTTCGCGTCGGAAACCGTAGCAGGATAGGAGGAATCGGGTCATTGGGCAATTTTGACGCGGCAAACAGGACCAGCAAAACACCTTGTCGGTGGCAGCTCCAAAGGCCGGTCGCTCATGAGTCTGTAGGGCACCTTCCTTTGTTTTCTTGTATGCGTATGTGTGCATATGTTTGTGTATGTGTCTGAAAAGGAGTGTGTGTGTACACCCCGTGGGATAGTGCAACAGCCACAGCGACGACGAGAGAAAAAGCTGGAGGGAGCCAAGCCAGATCAAGGTAGTGGCTACTTCTGTCGATTGGTGGAGTCGCGATCGGCGGCACATTGGGGCGGGCCAAGAATGGAGCCCAGACGGTGGTCATCGGTACCTGGCAACCTGGCAACCTGGCTGGCTCGCAGGCGGCTGGCGCGGCCGGGTCTGCACTAGCCAGCCCAACGTGCCCCTAGGCGTGCCTTGCGTGCCTTGCGTGACCTGCCTTGCTTGCCTTGCTTTGCCTTGCTTTGCCTTGCTTTGCCCAGACTACCCAGGTTGCCCAGATTGCCGTCGGGCAGTGAGTGCAACTAACTGTTGTTGATCATGTTTGTTGATGCAGCACCCGACGCATGCAAAAGTCTTGTCCGTCATGAGCTCGGCCAGCTGCAGCAGCTGCCACACAGCAGCTGGCCGTCTGTTCCTTCCTACCTTGCCGGCTGCCCTGCCCGCTAGTCCTTGCTTTCACTGCTTGCTTTTCACGGCTGCATGCCAATGTCCTCCACATCTAAAAGCTCCCATCGTCCTTCTTTTTCTTTCCCTTTCCGCCTTCACTCCCTTCTTCACTCATTTCATACTGTCGTTCTTGTCCTTGTCCCAACTTGAGCAAAGTCCTGCTGTGAAAAGTCGCCTGCAGCCATCCACCATCAAGAGGTACGTAAAGCACGAACAATAATTTGGTCTGCCACCATTTATCGTTGATTCTTCATATACTCTTTGTCCTCCTTTTCCTCTGTTTGACTCCGCATTTCCCCCCCCCCTTCTTTCTTCGATCCCTTTCACCTCCTCTGCTTCGAAACAAAAGCAATGCTACTCTGCATGACCAAAGCGAAAACATCCCGCTCCAACAGAGAATGACCAAGTGGTCCGGGAACAACATCCTATATGGACTCTACAAGACGAAGGTTGCAGAGCAATGACGGCAGAGAAGCTCTGTCTTGTTCAGCTCGACGGTTCATGCATTTTGGGCACACGAAGCATAGCTGCGTGCCAAGCTACTGGGGCTAGTCGAGCCGTTCCGACATTGCCTGCTAGTCTCTTGGTCGGTTCGAGTTCATCTGTCCCTTTAAAAAAAAAAAAAAAAAAAAAAGGAAAGAAAGGGAAAGAAAAAAGAAAAAAGGTTCTCCATCTCTGTCTACAAAAGACCAGGCAACTTGAGGGGAATGTGAATGACATGGTTGCTCGACATGATTTTTCTTTCTCGGTCGAATACTCAAACTCCGACTAACACGAATGATAGCTTTCTTTACCAGAACAAGACTCGAAATTGCAGTCAAGATGAAGTCGGTCGTCGCTGTTCTCTCTCTGGTCGCGGCTGCTTCAGCCCAGGACATTGCTGCCCTTGCTCAGTGCGGTGTAAGTTGAAGCTGCATGATGGAACACCTTGCAGTATCCTTCAATTCTGACTCGTGGAAACAGCAAACCTGCGCCAACAATATGATGGCGGCCAACAAGGCTGAGGAGCTTGGCTGCAACGAGGGCGACCTGAAGTGTCTGTGTACCAACGTCAACTTCACGTACGGTCTCCGAGACTGCTCCCGCGCCATCTGCAGCGAAGAGGACGCCAATCAGGTCGTCCAATATGGAATGAGGGTGTGCGAGGGTGCTGGAGTAGTGGTCACGGGTGGCAATGGCGGAAACGGCGGTGCTTCCGCCACCACCATCTACAGTGTCTCGACTGGATCTGACGGCTCAGTTGTTTCCACCGCTGTTGCTACTTCGACCATTGGAGGTGCCCAAGTAACCACGATCCTCAGTGGCACAACTGAATCTGACGGCAAGGTGGTTTCCGTTCCTGTCGCAACCTCCACGATTTCAGGGTCAGGAAATGGTGTTCCTGAAGCCGTGATTCTTTCCACCTACACCACAGACGGCTCCCAGGTCGTTACGACTCTCACCACTGAGCTCAGGACCTCGGATTTCTCTCAATCCTCTGGGACCGAGAGTGGCAGCGCTACTTCAGGCGCCAGCGAGAGCAACTCGTCCGGCTCTTCAACTTCTGGAGCCAGCGAGACGAGTTCTGGAGCTAGCGAGACGAGTTCTGGAGCGGCATCCAGCACTGGCGCTTCGGGTGCTGAGTCTACATCTGCCCAAGCCTCCGCAACATCTACGAGCAAAGGGCCTGCTGTAAGTCTTGCTGAGACAATAGCTGCATGTTCACACACTGATGCTCGAAAATGCAGGCTCAAATCACAGCCGCCCCCGGTCTTTTGGCCGCAATTGGTCTTGCTGCCCTCCTCATTTGAGGAGAGAGACCATGCCATTTTTTCTCTTGATATCCACGTCGCACATTTTTGATACATAAACACTCGTGTACATTTGAACCTCGAGATGCAATTCATGTTCTTTGATTGGAGGAAACTTTCTGCCAGGCCGGTGGTTGATCTGCAAGGTTGAAGCAAGTTGACGGAGCACAATCTGTCGTGAAGACTGTGGAGGGGTTCACGAGGGTCAACTTATCTATCTGACCCCATACAGTAATGTCGGTGATGAGGTATGCGGGCTTGATGTGTCGGTTTGATTGATTTGCTACGAGTGATTCTGAAATGCAACCGGAGAGGCATCAAGTTGCATGTGGGCGCTGCCTAGGGCAATGCCCAGAGTCTTCGAAGATGCAGACATGGCTCGGCTGGTGGTGGCTGAAATGGTTGATACCCCGGCAATCTGGCCCTGGCCTGTGCATGGTTCTGGCTTTCGTGCTCTCATTTAACTACGACATTAATCAATAATTTTGGAACAGCAGAAATAATTGACTGCCGTGAGGGTAATTGAGCGTGAATGAGGTTTTCAAGCGAGATGCGCATATGTATGTGTAAGAAATGTCCAGACAAGATTGCAAGAAACAAGGTACGTGCGTACGTATGAACCGCCCTGACGCCGCCGCAATGCTTTGTGCTATTGTATTTTTCCATTTCCATTTCCATTTCCTTTTTCTTTTCTTTTCTTTTTGAGTTGTCTAGCCCATCATGGATTTGCCAATCTCACTCTGCCAATTTTTTGCCCTTTCAAAGCCATTGGAAAAGGTTTGGAAGTCGTAGAGGGCCTGATAGACGCCATCCTTGGAGTCGAGGACAAACGGACCATACTGCACGACCTGTTGGTTGAGCGGGGTTCCAGCAACGATGACTAGGAAGTTTGGCACTTGGTCAGTAGAGTATATGCTGACAGAGGGGGAGCTCTCGAGAGAAAGCAAGGGCAGAGAGAAAAACGATGAGGGAAGGGGTAGGAAAACGTACCGAGTCGCACGTCTTGTTTGGCATGAGCATCGGCCTCGATCTGTACAACGTCGCCAGACTGCTCAAAGACGACCAGATGATACTGGTCGGCCTTTTGGCGGTCGTGAGCGGCAGAGGGGCCGGCGAACCAGACACTTCCCTCCAAGACGTAGGAGAAGGCATTCCAGCCGGCAGGAATGGGCTGGGTGAGGCGAGCGCCGGGACGAAGGACGATATCAAGGATCCAGACGGGGGTGTAGGCGAGGTCCTTGACCGAGTCGACGCCGTGGCTCTGGCCGGAAATGACGCTGACGGTGGCCCTGGCGTCGTCGACGTCGACGCGGGGAATCTCACAGGCCCTCAGGTCGCGATAGCGCGGCTCGCACGACTTGAGGCGCGCGGGCAGATCCACCCACAGCTGCAGCCCGACATTTACGTTGCTGGCCGTCGCGTCATCCGTCTCGACGCGAGGCATCTCGGCGTGCACGATGCCCCTCCCGGCCGTCATGAACTGCAGGTCGCCGGCGTACAGGGTTCCCTTGTTCCCGGCAAAGTCCTCGTGGTCCGTCGCCCCCTCGAGGAGGTACGTGATGGTCTCCTGGCCGCGATGCGGATGGTCCGGGAAGCCGGCGCCAGGGCCGACGGAGAAGTGGTCCAGCATCAAAAAGGGCGACAAGTTGCGCAGCTTTGGCGTGCCGATGGAGCGGCGGACACGCGCGCCCGCGCCTTCAGACTGCTCTGAGGCTAGCAACATGGTGCGCACGGCACGAGGGACCGACATGTTTTTCACAGTCTGTTTCGTGGATGGCTTGGCTATCGAGTCGCAAAACGGGGGGGGTTCAATCGGTCAAGAAAGTCGTTGAATAAGCTGGCAATCGATGTGAACGCTTCTTGTCGTGTCTAGATGCTCAAGCACAAGAGTCGCGATATTATTTTCTCGGTTTCGACGGAGGAGTTGGGGAAAAGGAAAAAAAAGCAGCAGAACGACACATCCTTGCCGATTTTATACATTTCCTCATGCTTTTTTTTTTCGCAAATATAGCGTGGAAGGAGGAAGCTCTGTATTATCCAATCTCCAGTCATGCTGAAGAATTGAGCATACGTCGCAGCAACAGAGAACAACCCGCTTAGTTGATGATCAGTAATAGCTTACCTACCCTGACCAATTTCCCCCAGCAGCCCAAACCCGCTTACATACATATGTATGTACATACCTGCATACGCAAACAGATCCATTCTTACGTCATCAGCATCCAGCGGTAAGAGGTCCATAAGCCACGCCCGTACAAGACGTCTTTCTTCTATACGTACCACAAAACACAAGCCTGGGAGAAAAAAGCACGCTCAAAATCCATCCTGCTCACACGTCATGCTTTATCGTGATGGAAGCTCTCTCCGCGTGTGTGTGTCTATCTCTGCACGTACTTTCGCAACTGCTCTAGAATGTCGAGCGGGCCTTTTGACCCACTGTCACATGTCATCGATAAGGTTGCATCCTGCCTGTCTAACTAGCTAGCTAGGTAGGTAGGTAGGTAATTAATATGCAGTAGGGCCCGCCGCCGCGACCCAAGCCATCGTGAAGTTGAGTTGGGAGGAGGCACTTGCGTCAGGGTCTAGGGCTGAGCGCGACGCGCGGGAAAGGGCCAAAAAAACAAAAACATTGATACCCTTTGCGCCAAAGCGCTGTCACATGTGACGAGCACGAGCTTTTGGAAAGAAACAAAAAAAAACCAGACACACACACACACACACACATGTGATAAAGGTTCCTGTTTTCTTGTCTCTGCTTGCAAGGCGCGATTATTGATTTTGCCGTCTCTCGAACATAGTTAGTTATTCACACCCTCTCTCACACCCTCTCTCACACACATGTCCGTCCCGAGACTATTTAGTGAAGCACTTAAATTCCAACCATCAGACTCGTTTCGTTTGGTATCTCTCCATAAAACCACTTTTCGACACCATTGCCGAATCCGTCCACTGCCTTGTGTGCTGCGTGCTCCTGTCCCTAGCTCCGTCCAATTTTCTTGTTAAGAACTTCGTTGGCCGAGGGTAGAGTCTTCGATTTCCAAACAGAGCGGCACTCGACATCCAAATTGTAGACAGCCAGCGGGCGGCACAAACGAGCCTACAGCCACGGACCAAGAGCGAGCCGCCTATTGTAGCACCGTGTAAAACAAAAGAGAATAAAAAAAAGTGTAAGATGAAGCGGGTGGGTTCACAAAGAGATTCAGTACAAAAATGCAGATAGCTATGCACGGTAAAGTAAATCCCCCAAGGCATCAAGAGATGAAAGAAGAGCAAAGAGCATCTCCATAGCACTCCGCCAGTTTTGCCTGACATTGGCGGCAGAACGAGTGTCGCATTCCCAGACGGAGTGGCCATGACGCGAGAATTTGCACCCAACGCCAACCTAAATCAAAGTTGATACAAGTTTTGTGTCCGCCGTTCTCGGAAAGACGACATGTCAGTACCGACAAAGGTAGGCGAGTTCAAAGCTCTTTTCAGCGGGATAATCTGTGGATTCTTTGCTGCAGCTGCGAACCGCTGAGATTCCTTGAGCTTTTTACTGGTTGACCTTTTCCTTGGTAGCATGGGAGGCCTCAGCCCGCTTTGCAGCGAGAAAGCTGCTCAACCATCCGAGCGTCTCATTGCTAATGACGAAAGCAGTGGACACGGCGGCCTTTCCATGACCGAGAAGGCCTTTTTGTTCCGTCTTCTTGACCTCGGAGGAGAAGATTTCGTAGACGTGGTCACGACCCTCGATGCCCTTGTTGTAGGGGAGCAGGATGAAAGACCGGGTGTCATTGTAGAGATCCGAAGTCGGCTTCTTGACAATGGGAAAGCGCTCGTCGATGCGGTCGAGCGTCTTGTCGCCAATTGAGTCGGCACGAGCGACATACGGGGCGACATACCCGTAAGGTTTGGCGAACCACGGGAGGACGGGATCAGCCAGGGTATGGTACGCAGAACCGCCGAGCTTAATGGATCGCTGGGCGTACTCGTTCGTCTTGACAGTGTGAATGCCGTCGCTGATGACGGGATAGTTCAAAATGTGCTGCACAAAATGCTGTGGTCAGTATTGAATCGGTTCAACGGTCCAAACTCCAAGAATTTACAGAGTAGTTGAAAAGCTTGAGACGTACTTGCAAAAAGGCAGAGTTGGGATGGGGCGAGACATCGCCGTTAACCTGGGGAACCGCCATTGGTCCGATTTGTAGGTGGTAGGCGTTGGGGAAACTTTAAGTCGCGAATGCGATGGCCGACTGGCAACACGAAGCGGCTGACAATCGAGTGTGAAGACGGAATTGAGAACGGACCAAAAAAAAAAAACTCAAGAGTTGCTGAGTAAGAAGCTTGTCAAGTGCACGAGGCGTCGAGGTAGTTTGAATGGTGTGTGAATGATTGAAGAGGAAGGATGGAGTGTAGCGCCTGGCTTGCGAATGGGGAAGGTCGATGGCTTTAAAGGGTCGCGGGCGATGGGCGATGGGGGAACCCCCCTCCCACACAAGTGACGTGGGCGAGAGACTAGGACGGCGACTTATCGAGGAGGATGGCGAAAACGAGAACAGCAGACAAGTCTTGACTTTTTGCGTCGAGCATGTGAAAGCGAGCCACATATCAGACGGGCGAGGAGGAGACGAGCAGAGTGAGGGAGTGAGGAGGGGGGTGGGGGCGACGGAGACGACAGGGAGGGGTGGTGGCAGCAAATGCGGATCCCCTACTCTCCTACTGTGCTGGTCCTACTGGTCTTCCACCGTGCTGTCATTCACTGTGCTGTACGAATCTACTGTGGTTGTACGTACTTCTACGGAGTATACATAGCATCTGCCTTTATTTTTTTTTTTTGGTCCGCCAAATGCCCGCCCAATGCCCGTCCAATGCCCGCCTGCGCGCCTGCCTGTTTGTTTGCCTAGGCTCGTCTGCGCCTGCCTCTTGCTTGCCGAGCATCGAACGACAACGACCATCGAGGGCTCATCCATCCATCTACCCAGATCGATTCGTCATGGCTGCGTTGTCTACGCACATGCAGGCATCAATTGATTGGACACCCTTATCGAAAACTTGGCCACAACCAGCCATCACATCTCAGCCACATCCTGCTGTCGCTGAGTCGCTGAGTCGCTGAGTCGCTGAGCCCTGCTGTGCTCTCGCAGCTGCTGTGCGCGGCTGCTCTCGTGGACAAGAAAGTTGGCAAACATGACAGGGGGGGTTCCTTGCTAACCTTGTCTCAAGAGCTGTTGTTGGTTGGCCGCCGCCGCCGCCGCCGTGGGTATGAGGGGCTGACATGTGAAAGTCCCCTTTGGAAATCGCTGGCGCATATCACGATGGCGCCGGTCCCAGGCCAATCAGTGGCAACCAAACCGAGATACGCCGCCGCATAGCGCCGTTACAGCATCAACGACCAAGCTACCAAATGTGCTTGCACAGGGCTACAGAGGGCTGCACAGGGCTAAAGCCAGGGCGGGACCACAAGCTCCATGAGTTTGTCGGCAACATGCGATGCGATGCGATGCGATGCGAAACGCTGCGTCGCGTTGCGTTGCGACATACGATGGCGGCACGGGATTGCACGACGAAAGGACGACAAAAGACCACGCACCAGGCAGGGTGCAGGGACATGGCCTTCTGAACCCGTCGTCGCCGTTGTTGTCGCCGGCGCCGGGCGAGACCAGGTCTTGTTGCGTGATGGACAAGGGAGGAAATCGAGGAATGCCAACTCATCCAACCAACCAACCATCAAACCATCCACCCATCCACTCATCCGGATGCAGACGGCAAAGAAACTGTTTTTGGTGAGGACGCACTACGCAACCACGCACACCCACCAGACGAACCGCTAGACATCGTTAGACAGCATTAGACACCACTGCACTACTACTTACTGTTACGTACATAATATACTGTATAGTACGCGAAGACGGGCAAGCCCGTCATCATGCCAACCTGCTCGGCCCTGGCCCTGGCCCTACCGAGTTCCCCCTCTCCCCTTCAAGGCGTCTGGCGTTGGTCGTTCTGTCATCTTGTCTTATCGTTATCTTCCTTGTCATCCCGGCAACGCTCCCGAAATGAAAAAGGAAAGATACTACTGTAAGTACCCTACTGTATAAGAAAATTGAAACCCAGCTCATCGGCATGCCTTTTCGTCTTGATTGCCTGGCTCGTTGGCTCCTGGGAACCGGTCCTCGACCTCCGACCCTTCCGCCTCCTTGGGACGTGGCGTTGTGCATGCACGGCATGGAGTGTAGCATCGTGGAACAACGTTGAAGGATGCCAACCGTCGTCGGCTCCGTCAATTTCAGAACATGCCGTCATCGGTAAGAGCTTCTCGACACATGGGACGTCCGTCGAAATGTCAAGGTCACTCCATGCTCGGCACACCACTGGACACTACATGGCTGGCCGGCAGGGCGCGTTTCATGGTCGGTCCGGCACCCCCATGGCCGGCCACAGCTTATCCTGCCTTACCGATACTGCACTGTCCTCACTGTACGTAGTACGTACTGTAACTGCGACTCTGCTGATAACAAATGTATGGCAGCCGATCATGAGGTCTCAAGGCTGTTTTCTTATCTTCAGCCCCCTTCTTTTCCCTTTCCCTTTCCCTTTCCCTTTCCCTTTCCCTCCCCCGTTTTCTCCCCGGGGAAAAGCAGTCGTGACTCTTTCCATCTTGAATCGATCGAACCGCTTTGATGAATAAAAGGATTGTATGCACGTCTCCTCGTGGGGACCGCTGACCGTTTTCAGAGCTGGTCCACATGTACATGTGCACATGTACACATGTACGTATGTATAGTGGGTCCCAGGTAATCCCGAGTTTCCTTAACTTGGTGAGCCCATACCGAAAAACTCGGAATTACCTGGAGGCGCTGTTCAATGTAACTCGGTGGTTCGGACGAAGCTGCTATGGGGTTTGTCCCGGGGGTTGCCATTTGGACTTGGGCGATCCGATTCCAGGAAAACTACAGTACCTCATGGACCCTGGCCCGGTGGGTGGCTGCCGGACAAAGCAAAGCGTGCTCGTGAAAAACATGAGACGACGCGGAAAGCCGTGTGGCGCGTGGCCAAGGGGAGCAATTATGCCGCGACGGGCCACGAGCTGTTGCGCACAACACTTTGACGACGCCTACAGAACCAGTTGGACTCCGTTTTGTAGTCTGTATTATGCACATACTATGTACATACTATGTACATACTCGCCTGACATATGTACATGCATACATACACACATACATACACACATACATACATACATACATACATACATACATACATACATACATACATACATACATACATACATACATGAACACATATACATTTATACATTTACATACAAATTATACATGCACATTTTACATATTGTTCATACTGTAGTATGTATGGAGTGACGTGTCCAGCAACCAACCCATTGGTGTTCCTCGCGAGTCTAGAGTGACCAAAAAACAGGAATTCACCTTGGCTTCCTTGCTGCCATCCTTGCGCCGAAGAAACCATCCTTTGCAGGGATACGACCGGTCCCCTTTCGAGGGGGCGCAGACAACCGATCGATCCATGGTTCTTGGTTCTTGATGCCCCCCTCTGTTCAGCAGCAGCAACCTTGAACACGGTGGCGTGGCGGGCAGTCGATTCCAAGCTTTTTTTTTTTTTTTTTTTTTTTTTCTTTTCTTTCTACAATTTAATCTACACTACCTACCTACTTACCACTTACCTAGTATGTAACTCCGTCCGGCCCAGGATCCCCAAACTTGGCCAAAAGCTCTCTCTCCCCTTGCGTCGGTCGGGCCGTCAGATCCACGGACCACCACGGACCTGGCTTTGGCAGCCTCCGAGTCTGGAAGCTGATGCGCTTTTTTCACATGTCACTCACAATCGGCAGATAAGTGCGTTTTGCAAAAATTTGTCTTGACGGAGATTCCTGCATCAGGGAAAGGGGGCGGCGCTTAATCTCCGTCTTGTTGAATTAATTTGATTTTTTTTTTCACTTATCCCCAGACACATTTGACACGGCATGTCGCCACTTGATTGGAAATGAGGCAACACAACAAAAAAAATATGTGGATTTTTTTTCGTAAAACAGTCTCATCCTAAGAAGTCAGACTTGGTCAAACGAACGAGATGGTAAGCTGAGTATTTATCCATAGTACAAGAGATTTTTTTTTTTTGGCTCATGCTGTTTCTTCGCTTCTCTGCAAATTGACGCCGCAGATCGAAGCTAGTACTGATCAAAGCCATAGAGAGGTCAGAAAGATAATCCTCATGAAGCCTTGAGCCGAAGAAGCGACGAATTATTCCCCCACCCCCTCTTCCTCCCTGTCAGCATCACCATGTCATCATGGCCACAAAGTCGGCGTCTGGACCCGGCCATCTTTGTTCCTTGTAGCGAACCCTGATGAGCTCTCTCCTCTTCATGTGGTTGATTTGCACCCTAGCGCCCTCCAACAATGTCCTGTTTATCAACCAGTTTTTCTCGGGAGAGAGGTGGCGGCGACGACTTTCCCGGTCAGCAGCAACGTCGGGACCGTTCCAATGTTTTCTCCTTTTCCCTTTGTCTCTGAAATGAGACGCTCACATATGACTCCGCGCCGCACGTGCATCTGCGCCCTATGAGCATCTTTCTTGGCGCAAACTTTTCCTTTTCCTTTTATTTTATCAATTGCTTCGCGCACGTACGTGTCTGCCTTAGAGCTGAGTCTGAACCCAAAGTCAAAGTTTATACATAGATACATACATACGTACTCGGGGTAGATCAAGCTCAACGCGGCCAGCAGTGGGACACAAATAGGCACCTGACACATGCATGTATGAAAATACATGGCGCAAACTTTCATACAGCCGTCTACGCGGAAAGTACCGCGCGGCATCATCACAAACCGACTACGCTGGTTGCTCGACGGGGCGGTCAAGACTGAAAAAAAAAAAAAGGCTCGGCACCAAAGAAGCCATGAATAGAATTCCCACATCTAAAGGGACAAACTCGAGAAGAAACTTGAATAAAATAGAAATAGGTATCAGTAATGTCCCCCAGGGAAAAACAAAGAACAGGTAAAAGTAAATTCGTCTTCGCATTCAAGAAAAGGTGCCAATCCTCGTGTAATTCTCCAAGACCGAGCCTGTGTCATAATAACCCTATCTGGCCATTGAAACCTCTTTTTTTTTTCCCCGTGATTTCTTTCTATTCATGTAATGAAAGCCAAGTTTTGTTGTTTGGAGCGCGCTTCGTTGAGTGATCTGTTTTGTCCAAGATGGATATGCAAGAAGGAGGGGAGAAAGAGGAAAGGAAAAAAAAAAAAAATTGGTTCAGGCTTTCATCGTCGACGTGATGAAGAAGGACATCGAGTCTCATCGCGGGCTCAAAGGACTCTTGCCCGGCCCTTGGCTGCGCCTCAGCCGGCCAAGCTCTTCTTCCAACTTGCGACATCGCGCGCGTTCCTCCTGCAAGCAAACAAAGGCAATTTGGTCAGCTGGCTCGCTTCGCTGTTGATTCACTCACATCACAAAAGGGAGCAAAAGAAAAGACATACCTTGAGGTCCTCTTGAAACTTCTTTCGCTCTTCCCGCATCGTTGCCCTGAAGCGCTCGCTCAACACAGACGCTCCCGCGCTGGTCTTGGCGCCGTCGGCCCGGATCTTGAGGCGCTCGCCGTCCAGCTCCTCCTGCAGCTTCGCCATCGTGGTGCGCGCCTTTTGTAGGTCCACCTCGAGGGAGACTTTGGCGGCCAGGGCCTCGTCGAGCTTGGCCTCAATCTCGACCTTTTCCTTTTCCGATCCAATCGTCTCCTTGGTCACGCCCTCGAGCTCCTCGACCGTGGCCCCCAGCTCCTTCTTGAGCCTGTCGACTTGGTTTTGGAGCTTGATGAACTCGCCGCCGTTCTTGGCGGCGGCAATATCGGCCGCTCGCTCTGCACGGGATCCGTAGGCTCCGTCCAGCTCCGCCCGTGCTATCGTCACCTCCGTCTTGAGCTCGACAATCGTCATGCTCAGCTGCTCCACCTCGTCCTCCTTGTCCTTGAGCTCCTTCGTCTTGGCTGCGAGGTCCCTGGTCAGCTCGCTTGCCGCCGCGTCCGCCTCCCTCTTGCCCTGCGTCAGAGACTCGATCCGGGCGTTGACCTCGGCCAGCTCTCCCCGGTGACCCTTGCTTCCCGACTCGGCTGACGCCAGGCTCAGCTTGGCCGCGCCGAGGTTCCTTTCCAGCTCGGCAATTCTGGCGTCGCGCTGCTCGACGTCAGTCGTTCGGGATGCGTCCGCCGCGCCCGCCGTCTTCCTGGCCACCTCGAGATCCGTCAGGCTCTCGGAGAGCAGCTTTTGCGTGTCCATGGCATCCTTCTCCGCACGGCTCAGGAGCTGCCGGCTCTTTTCCAGCTCCTCCTGCTTGCTCGCGATTTCGGCATCCTTCTCGGCGTCGGATTTGTTGTTGAGCTCGCGCTGCTGCTTGATTTGCCGCTTCAGAACGTATTTTTGATCTCTCAGCGTGAAGGCCTGTGACTTCATCCATTGCACTCGGGCAGCAAACGAGTCCAGCGAGTACGGCTCCGCAGTGTCGAGCCCTTCGTCTTCCGACACCTCATCGTCGTCCTCGGGAAGTCCCTTCTCGGCTCGCAATTTTTGGCGATCATGTTTCCGCTGCCTGGCCTCGGCCAATCCCTTCTGCATCGAATCCCAGAGACCTTTCAGAGTCGGGCCGGTCTCGTCGTTGGCACCACTCGAAGACTTGGAACGGGCGAGCTGCGAGTCAATGGATTGGATCGAGTTTTCGAGATAGGCCAGCTGGCCGTCGGCATCCGACTCGGATGGGAGCATGGTGGGCGTGTAGTGCGGATCAGACACCATCAGGAGGTCTCGTAATTGCAGATTAATGGCCTCGAGGCGCTCGCCCATCTGGCTGCCGCCGGCAAACAAACTCTGCCCTCTTTGAACAGCCGCCAGGCCACTCCCCAGATACTCGAGCTGGCCATTGAGCATGTCGGCCAACTTGAAATCTGGCGTCGCAGAAGCAACCCTGGGCGGCTGAGCGTAGCCGCGGTTGACCTCGGGGTTGAATCGAACAATGGTATCGCGCAGTGAGACATTGAGCCCTTGGAGCTTCTTCAAGAGATCGTCTGTTTGGCTACGGAGGTGAACGTTCTCTTCGCGCATGCGGTCCATCTCGACGCGAAGCTGCTGAGTCTGTTCGCGGACAGGCGACTTGAGAGGAACACCGATGGCGTTCTTCCGGGACCGTGCTGAGCTATCCAGCTGGTAGAAAGTCGTCTCCTCGAAATACTCGTCGTCGTCATCGTCGTCCACGTCGCCGGTCTGCTCCAAGCTGTTTCTGCTCTGCGAATAGGTGTAGAGGCTCTCGGGACTACCCGGGATGCCGTTGACTGGGTGCTGGCCATCGTGCGCGGCCGTCCTCCTCCTTGACGCCTTGTGCGTCAACTGTAGGATGGCGGCGGTGTGCTCGAGGATTTTCCGTCGGGGAACCAACAGTCGCTGCTCGAGACTGAGGAGCTCAGAGGCGAGCTCGTCGCACTTGCGTTCGCATTCTATCCTTTCGCGCTCCGATTCGCTGCTGCGCTTGCCGTCTAGACCGAGCTTCGCCATGGCGGCCGCGGCATCTCGATATTTGGATTGGATGGCCAGGTTCGACCTTGTTGACTCGACACGTTGTGAGAGAAGCGCAGCCTGCTTCTTCAACTCGTCGACCTCTTCCTGCGATAGAATCTCGTACTCCTTACTGTCCAAAAGTGCCGTTTCGGTGAGCAGATGAACCTGGATCGGATCTTTCAGGTCGACACGCGCGGATCGCGGCGTTGATGTAGAGCCCGGGGCCTATAACAATATGTCAGTCCCTTTGCGAGTGCACTCCCCCTTCACTTCTTCTTTCTTTCTTTCTTTCTTTCTTCCGCTCTCTCACTCGCGTTCCAATCCCTTACCTGCTTGAGCCGTGAGGAATCCTGACCAAACCCATTCGCGGTGCCACCTATTTGTCTGTACATGTCTTGTTTATTGAGAGTGGAATTTGGGGGCTTTTGCGATAGACTGGGCAGGCCAGGCCCTCCATAGTTGAAGAGGGACCTGCCCGTCTGAAAGTTATTCATGATGTTGGTTACTCCTATGTCCTGGCTCGTTTCTGTTCACTCGCGCATAATCAAGAAGCCCTCAAATGTCCCCGTGCGCAGAAGAAAAAAGGACGGCCCTTGCCATGCGAGCGGTCCTCCCCGTCGTTTCGGCGGATTGACAGACAAAAAGAAGGAAAAAAAAAAATAAATGTCGGTGCGTCGCGTCGGTGGGTGTCGCGACCAGAGGGACTTTGTCCGTTCCCAGCCAGATCGAGATAAAGCGTTGAGTTGCGCCGGGATAATGTTCGTCGAGCCTTGGTTGAATGGGAGGGGAGGGAGCACGCGCACGCGGCAAAGATTTCGGGAGAACCCTAGCGAAGCAAGTTCGAAGCAAACGGATTGCGATGGCCGGGGGCGGAAAGAGAAGAAGCGACCCAACGCAGAGAAAAAAAAGCCAAAACAACTGACTCGCGAACTGGCGAGCGTTGGAAATGTGGAAAGGAGACCAACAACGGAATGGATAGCCAATGCTTAGGCGGGAAGAGGAGGTGGCGGCGGCGGCTGGGAGTGGGTCCTGGACACTTATGAGCGCATCCGGGGTTTGGGGGAGGGGAGGGGGCTGTTCGTTTTTGTCTCGTCAAAGAGAAGAGACAAAGGCTTGCGGCTTTTTTTTTTCTTTAGTCTTTGAACCAGTCTTTCCCACGTCCCTTGCAGGCCAGACGTCGTCATCCCGTCTTGTGTCACTCGCCACAGTCCTTCTCAGCTCTCGCGAACGGCCATCCCGCTTCTCAGGCGATTGCAGACTGCCCGCCTTCTGCCCCCCTTTCCCTTCCTTCCACCTTCCACGACGATCGCGATTGTGATTGGAAAATGACTCGACAGTCATGGCACTGCCTGCCTTGCTCTGTCCGTAAATTACCATCATCAATCACACGCACCAATCCGGCCACATGGGGCTGGGAACAAGCTCGGCCAATGAGAGTGGGCGTGCTGGGCCCAATGTTCTAATTTTTCTTTCATCTCTCAGGGGCTAGCGCTGGGGTGGAGTTCAATGTCTGACTCGAAAGCGTAAAATACAAAACTCGGTTAGAAATGCAGGGGAGAACTGAGTCGAGAATCTACAGTGCCTCCCTGAATTGGTCTACAATCTGCTGGCCCATTGTCCGTCTCCTCTCTGCCTGCTGACCCTCGGCCTGCATGCCAGTCGACAGGCCGGCCGCGGGGCCGTGTCCGTGTTCCCCCTCCAGCCGTCGTCTCAAGCCCTCAAACTCGGCACTGCGTCCGTGCGAGCTCAATCCCACCATCCAGCCCGGCAGTCGCCACGAGACGAGCGAAGCAGGCACCAAGCCGCCTCGCCAGGCGTTGCCCACTATCCAGCCAACGAATGCGCCCAGAACAGAGCCGGGCCACTGCAGCAGGGCTAGGTGAAAGGCGATGGCGTATTGATAAGACTTGTCCGACAGCGTGACGCCCGACGAGTCGCTTGCCTCCAGGCTCTGAGACGTGGCCACGCGGTACTTGTATACGTGAGGCACCATGGCGTGGTACTGAGCAAGGATGGCGAAAATGATGGCCGTCGGGCCCGCGGGTATATAGTTGAAGAATCCGGCCGAGATGGGGCGGAGGACGACCATGATGATGGGCGGTATGAGTGCCGTGAGGAGGGAAGACATGAACAGGAAGGACTGCTCGTAGCTCGTCAGCTCTACCATTTCCACGCTCGAACGCTCGAGTGAGGCGTTCAGGCTGATTGATACTCACGGCGTATTTCCTAGACCCCCACATGCGCTCGACGACTCTCAGATTGTACAATGACATGGCGGCAAACAGCACCTCGGTCGAGTTGGTGTAGCACAGCTGGAAGGTCAGCAGCCTCCAAAACTGCCTATACTTCCAGAGGTGCGTGTCGATGGCGATGTAGAAGTAATGCTTGACGTCAAGCATGCTGGCGCCTATCGAGGCCGACACGAGGCCGAGGACCAGTAGCCTGGTGACTGGAGCGTTGGTAAAGGTCATCGTAGTTTCATTGGACGCATGACAGAGCTCTGGACGAGCAGCGTCAGGCACGAGCTGCCGGTTAGATTCGAGCTGCCGAGTTCGTCAGAGGTGAAGTTGAGGGCACCACTGTACAGATATACTGTACACCAGCACATATGTACATAGGTGCCTAGTATTATGGGGGCGGAGCGGCACAACTAATCCGCGCCATGTTGAGCATCACGTGCTGTCCAAATGGATGCAATGCATTGCAGTGAGCCCTGTGAGTTTGAAAACGGCGAGTGATAGATATCCATGCTTGGCGATCGTATGACGAGTCAATCATCTCATTTCTTCATGAAAGTCGCGGGCTTGGCAAAATCAGCAACCCGTCCCTTATCAGCAGCTCGTGTTCTCGGTTCGGTTCGAGGCATGAAATCCAACCTCTCTTGCACCTCTCTTGCACCTCTCTTGCACCTTTCACCAAGACAGGCCCTCGGCAGGCCCACATTGTTGTACGAGGCTCAGATCTAGAATATCCCCAACCAACCATGTCCTGCACGTTCAATACGGCACTATCTCTTGTTCGGCCGCAGGACCACAGGCATCCGCATACTCTCGTGTTATCGCCCGTCGTTCGTTGCCCGTCGTTGCCCGTCATTGCCCCATATCCCTGACGCCGGTTTTGAGACCGTCATTAGTATTCAGTCAGCGTTCGCGTCAGAATCAGCGTCACACCCGTCCCCTCCCCGCCTGTCTAGCTCGTCCGTTGAGCCACGCAACATCACCACCTTCTTCTGATCGACCTCTGCGCAGCTCACCACTCTCGCCTGAGCGCTACTTTCTCTTCGTGAGGCGCGCCGCATTGATCAAAAATAGCTGCATCGTTGACGCTGGACCAAATTGTCATTCGCACATCATGCCGCTAGCCAATGTCGGCTCCATAGTCTTACATCACATCGTCTTCCTCACCCATCTGGTGTATATCAACCTCGCCTTTTCCCATGCAGAGCCCAGCGTCCTCGTCGTCCTCTACTTCGTCTCAAAGCTTCTGGCGCGGCGGCCCGAGGATCTTGATCCGTCTACGTGGCCGCCAACGACGCCCAAGTGGACATGAATGCCACATCTGCTCGCGTCAGCTCGCCTCCGTTCAGATATGGATCTCCAAGCGAGAATGAAGAGCAAGCTTTCCTTCCACCACATACGTTTCATAAGCAACGAGCTCGCCACCCACCTTCGTCAGCGATCTTACCGGGGAGCAACTTTGCCAGAAGATGACCGGCCTCTGCTCCGGATCGCTCAGGGTCCTGCTTGAATTCTAACGCGCCCGCGAACCGGCCCAGCATGGATGATGCCCCGGCCAAAGCGGAAAACAAAAGTGATCTGCTTTGTCATGGTGCGAGGTCTGTCGTGGTCCTACGATGACTTGACGTTAGACTGACCGCTTCGATTTGCAGCCCATGTGCAGGGGCCACACGGGCAACGTGTCTGACGCCTGCAGAGACAGGCAAGCACGGTTTTGACGAGACGAAAATGACCCCGTCTTGCAGCCCATTGCCAAGCCAGCTTGGTAATTGTTCATGGCATCTTTGATCTTTTCAGCATTGTCTTTAATTCAACGATTTTGCGTCTTCTCCGTACGTCTGCACGTCTGTCCTGAGAGCCTGTTTCTAGCCCTCCATCGGTCAAATCGAGGCTCAGTTTGTCGCAGCTTTCGTCACTAGTCCGCCCTCTGCCGAATCCCTCGCTGCTCACCACCTCACAAAGTTCGCTTTCAGCTGACACAGGCCCATATTGCAGCACTCCTCGCAAGTCAAGCTCGGGGAGGTACCGTTACACTTTTTTCGGACCCTCGCGCATGCCAACATCGTCATCGTCATCATCAAAGGCGCGTCCATGCTTGCAGGGCCAAGGCCTCAGCAATGCGGTTCTCCTTTGTATTTGTAGGATCGGGGCGGGAGCATCAGGATCGGGCTTTCAAATGCGCCACGAATGGCATGACATTCGGCCGTGTTTTCTCCACGATACTTCACTCTGTTGCCACCGAGGGCGTGAGCGATGTTTGCGCACTTCGGTCAGTATTTCTCTGACAGACTCGAGTGAAGCTGAGGAGGATGGGGCAAACCTCCATAGTGTTTCGGCTCAGCGTCGAGCATACAGATTGGGCAATATGTGTCGACAGCTTTGGCTCTCAAATCTTGGCTGCCGTAATGAAAAGAAGAAAAAACGCATTGATCGGCATAATATCGATTCTGTATTCGCGTCTTTTTGCGTCTTGATGTATCATCATCCCTCATCTGGTCTTGTTTCTTGGCGTCTGAGTGGGCCTGAAAGATGACGTTTCTGCACCTGAACCTTGATCTTCAACCCCCCTGCCCATGGCATTGTTCATAGCAATCTGGGTCTAACTTCCTGTAGATCAACAAATCAGAAATGACAAATGAACCATTCCTCGCCGTTGGATCCGAATCCGATTCAATGGTCTGACCAAGCACAATTATAGTTCATGGCGTAAAAAGGCTTTTATAATATATAATTTGAATTCTGAAGGCATTAGGACATGTCAGATCCCATAATGGCATGTAGTGAGGGTCAATAGGGAATATGCCGGATAAATCTCCTTAGTCTAGCAATGATTCACTAATCGTTGTCATGTTAAGAAAATTACCTATGTAGATACCTACTCTCTTAGAACGTAGTCCGTAGTGGAAACACCTTTGCAAGTATGTGCATCATTTTCGTTCCCCAACAGGCCAAAAGTGACGAGCAGAGAGCTATATCAGGCCTTGCGACCAGCGAGAGATACAACAAGATTCCTACATGCAAGTTTCACACTTGCCCTAACACCCTCTGGAACCCCGGGGCTTGATTTCAATCGCATTCAATGGAGAGAATCACAGAGAAGAGAGCCCTGAAGGAACACACGCCATGCGTCCCACGAAAAGCGCCTTCTCACAATTTCTCTTCGTTCTGAGGTGGGATATGCAGCTTCTCTCAAATCTGATTCCAATAAAGAAGTTGATTTCTTGGCCAGTGCGGCCGGCATTCAAGAGTGTTTCAAGAGTGGATACCTCAGGTACCGCAGTGGCTACATACAGTTCAACTGCCTGTGAGGAATTGTGGAAGTGTGTGGATCTATTATCTAGCTCGTCTGCCGTTGTCCGGCTAAATACTGTTCTCCCTTCCATTAGTCACCTGACCTGCTCCGTCGCTCCTGCGACACTGCCGTACCTACTACTCGTGCCACGCCCCACCCATAGGGTGGTGCTCATCACCACAACGGGTCAATCATCGCAACGGGCCACCCTTATTAAAATAATAATAAAAGTCTAAAAAAATCTAAAAAAATCTTTTATAAGTTTAAAAAAGCTTAAATAATAAAATTTTATTTTTAAAGTATTTTTTATAAATATTTAAAAAATCATAAAAAATCAAAATAAATATTTTATATGGAGTGGCCTGTTGCGGTGATTGACCCGTTGTGGTGATGAGCACCAACCTATGGTTGGGGCGTGGCACGAGTAGGTGCCTGGCGGATCTCACGGGTCCCCCGTCAGCCTTCAAGGCGCTTGGCAGCTCCAACATTTCTACATACCACATCTCACATGTAGCGACCAACAACGGGATTTCTCGTTACAGCCTCATTATCCTTACCATCGCGTCTGCCTGACATTTTTCTAGGTCCCGTCGTCCCAATGCCCCATGCAGCCCTTCGAGCGCTCCGGACGACATCGCTGTACCTCTTCGCCGTCCGCAGGGCCTCGCGCCGGACGCTCTTCTCTACCTCCAGCCAGAATACTCATCGCCAGCCCGCCAATGAATCCCTGAGGTCGTCCATGTACTTTCGACGACTGCCTGTTGCACTGATCTCGAGCATAGCCGTCGGTTACGGTGCCTGGTACTCTTACAGCGCCAATCCCGTGCCCGGCGGACAGTCGGCCGCACGTAGATTCACCTCAACACCGGGTCCTGGTGGTGATGGGTTGCCAACCCGGACGGTGCTTGTTGTTGGGCCCGACGACCTCAGGCAAGGCACCGTTATCGGTGAAGGACCCATTTCAAAACCGACGGCCGACGGGCGCCGCATCGTTGAGATGCTGACGCCGGAGCAAGCCACGCAGAAGCTGCGCAACTTGGAGCAGTCCTTCTCCGTCAACCGCGGCCAAGGCGTGACGCGTTATGACTTGGTTCAGTTGCCCAGCAATGATCCCATAGAAGACGACCACGCCGAGAAGATTGTTGAAGTTCCCAGCCGATCCGCCGGGTCTGATGGCACGAGCAACGATTGGATGTTTTGGGGTGTCTTTGACGGTCATTCGTGAGTCTCCTCCTGCACGTGCAACATGAAAGTCGCCTGTTCTGTCTCCGTGCTCACTCCGGTCGGTCCAGGGGCTGGACAACGTCGGCAACACTGCGGGAGAGCCTTATCAGCTTCGTGGCGCGGGAGCTCAACGAGACGTACAAATTGGCAGAGAGCAACAGGCCGGCCGACGACGCCATTGACCAGGCCATCAAGACAGGCTTCAACAGGCTGGACGAAGAGATTGTGCACAAGAGTGTACAAAAAGTATTCAAGGCAAGCTCCAAGGCGGTCGCAGCTGAGCTACTGCAGCCAGCTCTCTCAGGCTCGTGCGCGCTGCTTTCCTTTTACGACAGCCGCAGCAACCTTCTACGGGTGGCATGCACGGGAGACTCGAGGGCCGTCCTCGGGAGTCGCTCCGAGTCGGGAAAGTGGACTGCAAAGGCGCTCTCCGAGGACCAAACCGGCGGCAATCCCAAAGAAGAGGCACGCATGCGCAAGGAACATCCGGGCGAGGAAAACGTGGTGCGGAATGGGCGAGTGCTTGGCGGCCTGGAGCCCACGCGTGCCTTCGGAGACGCCGTCTACAAATGGAGCCGTGAAACGGCTGCCAAGTTGCGAAGCAGCTTCTTCGGCCGCAGCCCGTCACCGTTGCTCAAGACGCCGCCCTACGTGACGGCGGAGCCCATCGTCACGACGACCAAGATTCAGCCGGAAAAGGGCGACTTCCTGGTGCTGGCTACAGATGGCCTGTGGGAGATGCTGACCAACGAGGAGGTGGTCGGCCTCGTGGGACAATGGATCGAGAACCAGGCGGCGGCGGCGACCAGCTCGTCACCCACGTCCCAGTTCGATGCTGCCTGGTCCAAGATCTTCGGGTCGCACATCAAACCGCTGCCCGTGGAGCAGGCCAAGAAGGACGGAGTCAACGGTCAGAGAACTCCCATCCGTCTGCAGCAATGGGGCGTCGACCCAGACGCAAAGGACCGCTTTACACTGCAGGACAAGAACGTGGCTACGCACCTTGTCAGGAATGCGCTGGGCGGAAAAAATGACGAGCAAGTGCGGGCTCTCCTCACGCTGCCTGCACCATTTTCCCGACGTTATCGGTACGTTTCCCCTCCCATTGTTTGCCCCCAACAGATGCCCGATTCTTTTTTTCCCTTTCTTTGCCTCTTTGCCTCTTTGTGACTTGGTGGCTGATGCCGATTCCAGCGACGACCTCACGGTACAAGTCATCTTTTTCGGCAACGGGCCTAAGACTGCGACTGGTGAGGTCGCACTCAACCTCGATGCGACTGCTGGAAACGCCTTGCCCAAGGCCAAGCTTTAGTAAGGAGGCCTGCTTCCTCAATTTCCTCTCTTCGAACTGATGACGGGCTGATGTTGGGCCATGTTGACATGCCACTTTCAGAAGTGCTGGAGACGAACTGCCACGGTTGTCTCGTGGGGACCCAGTCACGACGGCGTTGATGGCGTACGGTATTCCAGGATATGAACGATTGGTCACTTGGCGAGAGCGCGCGAGAAAAGAGACATGGATAAAGAAAAGGCTCATTTCAGGCTGGAGGCGTAGCAGCTCATAGGAGCACTGGGGACTGGGCACGGGACTGGTTTCACAGCGAGAGCGATTTAATGGGTCTCAACCTGTTGGCGTATTGCATGTAAAAAGACACAAAACGTCCAACGTATTTTCGATCCCCCTCCATCTCTTGTGTCGGAAATTGTAGTCGCGAGAGACGGTCCTCGTGCGCAGAAAGAAGCACGGCAGCTTGCAGAATCCAGTCAAGCGTCTCGTTTACTCTCCCCCCCTCTTCTCCCACTTCTCCCACCTAGCCAGTCTGTCTGTGCTCCATCCGCATGTCGGCGTCCAATCACTCAACTCAACTCAACCCAACTCACATCACCACCCGTTTTCTCTCAGCCGCCTCAAACTTGTCAGTCACATACATAGCTTCCAACTACCTGCCCGACCTACCTACTTCCCTACCTACCCACCCACGTAGGCCCGTAAAGCAAGTCCTCACCCCATCGCCACCATCCCCATCACCCCGCCCCATCCATGGCCCAAACCAGCCCGTCACGCATCCGCTCCCTCCAAGACCAAGATGCCATATTCCAAGCTTTTGACGCATACCCCTGGTCCAAAGACAAAATATTTCTCGTAAGGTTTTTTTTTCTTCTTTTTTTTTCTGCTCATTTCTCCCTTTCCAACAACATAGACTTTTTTTTAATTCGCTCAAACTCACCCCTGCAAGTCTGGCCTGTCCGCCATCCTCGGCCCTGCTACCGCCCCAGACCAGTCCACACAAGCCTCCTCCTCGCCGGCAGACATGGCCGTCCATGCACGCATATTCTACTATGCACAGCGGATAGGCGTGCAAATCGATTACGCGCAGTACATGGCCTGGCTGGAGGCTCACCCCGAGCACTCCCCGCCTCAGCTGGCAAGTGGTGCCGAGGAGCTGCCGTCGTGGCAGCGGGCCGCGCCAAAAGTCTACTTGACAGTTGAGCGGCGGCACGAGGCCGACGCCGACGCCGACGACGGCGGCCATGGCCAACCCAGCTATCCCATGGGGTTTGCCGAGATGCTGAAGCTATTGCAGGAGGGCAAGGAGATTCCTGGCATCAGGCAGATTCCAAACACCGTCGTGAGAGCTCCGGTACGTCGTCGTCGTCTTCGTCTTCTTCTTCTCTCAGTCTTCAAGTTTCCTTGCGAGGTTTGAAAAGCTCATGCGTGCCTTCCCTTGGATTTTCTTGCAGTCTGTCGGGCCCGTCGGGGCGAGGGCTACTCCGAAAAAGCCCTGGGAGAAAGCGGCTGCCGTCCCTCAACAAGACCCAATGCCCAGTCTCCCGACAACTCTCGACGCCGAATTCCCTCCACTCGAAGCTCAACCTGGCCACGTCTCAGACGGACCGACGTCCTGAGGCCATCTTCGTATTCTCCCAATTTCTTCAAATGGGCTAGACTATCCGTATTCTCATCAAGCGTGCATATCTCGTCGTCTACCGCCTCGGCCCGAATTGCCTGGTGGACTCACCGCAAAGCAGCAGACCTCTTGCAGATGCCATGACACCACCACTCTGTACTGCAGGCACCCAGCCAACAAGATTTCAGCAAATGAGGGCTTGGGCATATTCTCGGGGCTTGTAGTAACTGCATAGGCGGGATCAACAACAACAGCAACAAGCATCATTACACCATTGTAATAAAGCAAATTTCTTATATTATGCAAAGTCGATAAAGCCCTCGAGATCCGACTAATGAGAAAGAGGAAAGTAAAAAAAAAAAAGCCAAGCTTTAACGATATGCGCCTCCAAATCGCGGGCCCGGACCCATTCGACTGCCCATCCCAGGCCCAATACCCGGACCCGGCCGAGTCGTGACTGCATGGTTGGTGCACAGCATCCCAACTCGGGATCCAAATTTGGAGCCGCGCAGGGACACCATGTGCTTGCGAATATGAGCTGCCACCATTTCTCGGTGCTGAGGTGTAGCATTGTTGAGGATCCACTGCACCAGGTAGTTCCCATACTGGTCGCTCGCGATGTCAATCAGGGGGATTCGCGTTCGGTCCAGACGACCCTCGCACACGCGGTCCAGGTAACGGCCCAGGAATTCGCTGCCGCCAATCTTCAGACACTTCTCCACTACCTTGGACGCAAATTGGTCGGTGCTGTATTCTGCAGCGTAGCGAATGACGTGGTCGACGGCCCTGCTACGGTCCGGGGGTGCGCCGTGCTCGCAAACATGCTGAATGCACCAGTTTCCGAACTGGCCGTGTGCGACGATGTCAATGTTGGCAAGAACCTCTTCAATACAGGGCCGCTAAAAGCAATGATACCAGCTGCCGTCAGCGTGATATTCTTCACATGCCACACCGAGAACGGGAAACAAGGACATCATTACCTTGTCTTCCTCCAAACAATTTTCAAAGATATTCTGGACAACCAAGCTGCCCGTTTCACCCAAAGCTACTTCATGCCACATGCCCCGCAAAGCTTCATTGACGTATTGCATGATCTGGGGCGGAGATTCGGTCCATCGAAGCTCAAATAGCTTCTGCCATACGTGGCAAGCATATCGGTGTATCACTGTTTCCGGGATGCGCTGCAGGAGCTCATGTACCATGATAGCCTTGTATTCTTCCGGCACCGAGTCAAACGCCTTCTGCACCACGTGGCATCCAAAAGGGTCCATGGACAGGTTCAAGGTGTTTCCTCGCAGAGCTTGTGCGATCTTAATAACTTGCTCGGGGGTTCCGTGCTCAAAGCATCGCTGAACCAAGAAGTTGCCAAATCTGTTCACCATCAGCAGGTACGCCTGAGCCACAATGGCCTCGACAATGTCATATTTTTGATCCGGTGTGCCGACTTTTAATTTCTGCTGCAAGAATATAGAAGCTTGTTGATCATTATTGCACACAATCTTATCGACGATGTATTTCCAATTGCAAGTTACATTACGGTCGAGGAGGCGGCGATAGTTGAGTGGTTCAGTCGGTGGCAAATATGTTTGGCCATCGGCAGAAGTACCCTGTTCCAAAACACACCACAATATCAGCTCGGATACTGCCAAGGTCAATGTTTGACAGGTGAGGCTCACATCGTTCTTCCAGCTCGTCTTGGACGTGAACTCGGATGCATGGGGAGATAGGGGTGTTCCCACGGGCTGCTGCTGATAAGCGGAATACCCTCCCATGCCCATAGCACCAAGGCCAGGAGGCGGGTGCAGAGGCGCTCCAGAGGGCATGGCGCCTCCCCTCGCGGTCTCGAGCTGGCCCACTGGCCCTCCGCCGACGGCACTGTAGCCAATGTTGGTGACGTGGTTCGAGTTGTTGGCGCGGTGATCGTACCGCTGGGGTCGACGTCCTGCAGATTGACGCATCATCAGATCTGAGTCGGGGCTCAAACGATCACCACGGTATCCTTCCATCAGATGATAAGGCGTGCTCGTGTCAGGGAAGACGGGGTTGAAACTCCGACCGCCAAGCCAGGTCGCGGGCTGTGGCTCGCTGCTTACTCCCTGAAGCATGTTTCCGGCAAAGGATCCTCTGGACGCTCCCCAGATCCCCTTGGCACGACCAAAGGCAGACGCGGTTATGCTGTCACCTTCCTCAGACTGGTCATCGTCTGCTGTGCCCCAAGGATTTCCACGAGAGGTTGAACCTGTGGTGTGGACCATATTGATGCCTTGCGCGTCTTGGTCACCTTTGAAGGAACGAGTGGCCAGTTCCTGGTCCAGCTTGGAGATCTTGTTCTGAGCCTGGGCAAGCTGGAGCTTCAGCCGAAGGACTTCATCCGACTCAGAACGAGCGTCATCCAAAGCGGTGCTAGCTGGTCGAGTGCTGGGAGCCGTAGATGAGAAACCGTCCGTGGCCGGTGTGATGGGGAGTGAGTTGCTCGAGGATGTGTGGCCAGGCAGTCGTTGACACATGTTCACGTCGTCTTCTCCAGATTTGAGAGCTTCGTTCTGCTGGTTGAGGACTGCCCTTTGCTCAGAAAGTCTCGCCAAAAGCTTGTCCATCGGGTAGGGGCCGGATGCATTGTTGCCTTCGCCCATGACCTGTGATAGCGTCATGCGGATTAGCCGAAGCTCTCGTACGAGACTTGGAAATGTTGGAAATGAAATGACAAACCCTGGGGCTAGGTTGATTGACCAGCTTCGAAGACGAGAGCACACTCACGTTATGCTGTCTCATAACGGGCGATGGAATCTCCTGCAAGTCTATGTAAGCCCTGCAGAGATCATGTTGCGCAGGCCATGATGGGTTGAACACCAAAACGTTCAGATTGTTGCCACTTACACGAGGCTGACCGACAGCTGACGAACGGCTGCTGCCAATCTTGGAGATGTCCTCCTGGCATCCGACGCCAGTAACGACTCCAATGCGTTGGGGGGGCGAGCCGCGAGTTTCAGAAGAGTGCATGTTTGAGCCTGGTGTTTGGTGAAGCTGGAATCGCGAGGATGTATTGAAAAGAAAATAAATAACAACGACTATGCCCGCTTGCACAGAGCGCCAGTCAATAAGATTATGAAGATTTGACTCAAAAAACCAGACCTGTTAGATCGCAGACAGAGTGATGTGGGAAAACCAAGACCGTGTTGTGCAGAATATCAGAAGAGATGGAGAGCGGAAGAAGACGAAGGAGAATCAGAAGCAGAATCAGAAATGAAAGAAAAAGTCGATGGCTGTGACAAGAGATGGCTGCAGAAAATGCCGGACTAGTGAATAAGATGGAGAGAAGGAGTTGGCAGGAGAGAAATGGCAAGTGCCAGCAACTGCTGGAATGCCGTGGGTCATCTCCCAAATGCCAAATTTGGAAAAAAAGAAGGCAATTTATGGGCAGGAAACGAGAGTCAAGCGAGCATCTTGACAGCCGGGTTGGCCAGGCGGTGGCTGATGAATTGGAAAGATGATGAGAGGTTGCCAGAAGCAACCGAAGAGGGGAAAAAATGACGCTGCTGCTCGGGAAAGCTCAGGGCAGGGCAGTGTAGCAGTGCTGCGGCAGTGCGGCCGTGTGCACCTGGCGGCGGCCGTGGCCTGATGGGGGCTATCGAGCTCTGACTGGACTGGACTGGACTGGACTGGACTGTCCACCTCGGCCTCGACGTCGACAACCCGTGATAGGAGGTCCAACTTGACGCCATTCTAACAACCCGAAAACGAAGCCTGCCGCACCGCCATCCTACCCGTCAACGCACTAGACTTCACGCGCGGCTCGACATGGCCGTTTATTTGACGCAATGCAATGAATGAATTCACGGTGATTCGAGCAGCAATGAATATTCACGATTCTTCTTCGGGTCTCCATGCTCCCGCGCGGCCTTTCCTGTCCTTCCAAAGCTCTCTCACGTTGCGCTGATCATCTCTCTGGATGAATAAAGTTCCTCATCATGATATTTCTCCCCTCCCATTCGCAAAAAATGATCGTCGACTGTTTCCTATCGCTTCTTGCCAGATTTTTCGACTGCACCTTGCATTAGCTTGCTATCGACCAAGCACTCGAAGACAACAAGAAAAACTGCGCTGACGACATACCTGGGGGACCTTTCTTCTTCTTCGGTGCGCTCTTGCCACGTTGTTTCAACCTAAAATCTAGTCAATTCGGATCTTCTGTGCGTTTCCATTCTGGGTAATCCTACTCTTCGATGTACTCGAACCGGTCCTCTTCGCTCTCATCCCACGTTGCAAGAACCGGTCCAAACTCATGTTTAACGTCTTTGATCGTGGCAACCTTTCTCGGGTAATAGGCTGCAACAGCTGGGCCTCTTAATCGTTGGCGCAAGACCTTGTTGCCCATGCGCAGGCCTTCTGGATTGAACGTTGTGGCAAATACTTGGCATTGCGCCTATATAATATGAGAAACCTGTCAATCTTTGGAAGCTCTGTGCCAGACTCACCTTCATCAAGTCAAGTATTCGCGTGCGAGGAACGCTCATCCTGTCATGTCTTACTAAATTGATGTTTGGAGTTGGCAATCGTCCTTTTTTTTTTTCGACGGATGAAGTTGAAATCGATGTGGATGCCTGAGCCAGGATTCGATTGGCCATTGCTGATTGGCTACGCAACTACCTACCCCGGTAGGTAACCCAGATCAATGGCTGCGGGTCCGCCGCCAGCTGGTTTGGAAGCTACACATTTTCGATTCTGCCGTTCACTTCCATTTCGAGAACAAACCAAGATCAAGTCAACGAAGAGAAAGAAGAACCGACTCATAAGACCATCTGGGTTCCCATACAAATACGCATTTACTTGGAAAGGTGACCACGACTTTCCAGTAACTTCCTTTTATTTCATCCCTGAATCATGAAGCAATGACCAAGCGACCGGCATCCATTTTGAACGAAGAATCAGCGCAGAATAGTCATTCCCAAGAAAGCAGCAAAAGACGGCAGCTAATCCCAAGGGAATCTCGTCACACAGGAGAAAAGGAGGAAGAATCTTGCGCTACATCATGTGTTCCTATCCCAAGTATGGTCGCCGTGACGCCATGGAGATCGTCCGAAATCCCTGCAAATCTTCCACCCTTACCAAAAATCCTTGACGAAAAGCTGGAGAGAACCGTATACCGCCACCCCGGACTAAGCGGAAATGAAGCTAGTTATGAAAACTTGGAATGGCTCGGTGATGCCTACTTGGAATTGATTGCATCTAGCTTGATACACCAGACATTTCACCAGCTGTCGGCTGGAAAACGCTCGCAACTAAGAGAGCTTCTCATCCGCAATATGAATATTTCGCAGTACTTTCGCGAATATGGCTTGGAATCCAAGGCACAGCTTCCATCGCACATGGACAAGGACATAATTCGCGGCCGAGGCAGTTCAAAAGACAAGGACATCATCAAAGTCCACGCTGACATGTTTGAGGCGTACGTGGCAGCTGCCATTGTTTCAGATCCCGAGAATGGGCTCGGCAATACGGTGTCATGGCTCAAGGCGCTTTTTGGCAGGACGATCAAGAAACAAATCCTTCAGCAAGAAGATTCCGAAAACGCACAGACTCTGCAGACAAAGAGCAACCTCTTGCCCAAAGATCAACTCCGAGGTGAGATTGGAGCAAAGGGAGTCAACATTCGCTACGAAGACTTGCCAGGACCGAAAAAAGATAAAATATCCGGCCTGCCTTTGTTTACCGTAGGATTGTATTTGGACGGCTGGGGCGAAAGCAATAAACTGCTTGGCACGGGGACGGCACTTGGGAAGAAGGAGGCTGGCCAAAAGGCGGCCGCAATCGCCTTGGCAAACAAGAAGCTAATGAAGGCGTATCAGGCAAAGAAGGCTGCATTGTTGGAAGCCCAAGGCGCCGCGGCCGCGGAGGCTGCGTCCTAGTATACCATAGGAGACCATACCATGGAGGCGGCCAAGTCTCGTTCAAGTCGCATTACCGGCGTCGCATGCGTGACGATGGTGATGGTGATGAATCCCTTGACGCGGGAAATTTTAGTCGTGGTCAGAGCTGAACTGTGAGAGTATGGGCAATGCCAGGCCACGTATTTCCACGTCGGGCATCGGCACCGGCAAAACTCCGTCACGCCATGATTTTTGCCGTCGTGCTGACGAAGTAATCGCCTGCCCAAGGAAAGGTCGACAAGACAGTAAGCGAGACCGGAACAGCCGCGAATATCGGCGAGCTGCCGACGCCATGCCATTTTGCGCATCATCAATCGCTCCGCTGGCCCGTCTCGGCTCTTGGTGCTGGGAGGCGGCGCATGCAGGTCGAGCTCTGCCCCGCCGCCGATGCTTCTGTTACCCCTCCACTGGTTCATTGACGTCTTTTTCGGTGCTCGGTCCGAAGCCGCATTCTAGCTTAGTACTTTTACGAGCTCGACGCCTTTTGCAAACGTTCTTGTCCGGCCCAAGACAGTCTGATTACCTGCAGTCAGCATTGACCCGTGCGAGCTTTCATTCCGTAACCAGAATGTCGTCTCAAGCTGCGCATCCGACCCTGCTTATTCCCGGACCCATCGAGTTCGACGATGCCGTTCTCGAGTCCATGTCTCACTACAGGTACGTTTTTCGCGGTTCACGATACCTTTTTACACCGAACTACCGACCTATCGCCTGCCTGCCTGCCTGCCTACATACCTACGTATATGCATATACCTCGGGAAACTCTTTCAAGCCTGCCGTCGGCCAACCTCTGCGCACTCGGCTCACTTCATTCTGCAGCGAGAGCCACATAGGACCTGGCTTTGTGTCGACTTTTGGTGACGCCTTGTCCAAATTGCGCAAGCTGTTCCAGACCACCGACCCAGCTTCGCAGCCCTTTGTCATCAACGGCTCCGGCACATTGGGCTGGGATCTGGTTGCTGCCAATCTGGTCGAGCCTGGCGAGAATGTTCTCGTTCTCAGTTCCGGCTACTTTGGAGACGGATTCGCTGACTGCTTCACTGCCTATGGTGCCAATGTCACCAAGGTCACTGGGCCCGTCGGGAGCCGGCCCCAGCCCAATGAGATTGAAAAGGCCCTCAAGGAAAACAAGTACAAGGTCATTACTGCCACCCACGTGGACACGTCGACAGGCGTCTTGTTTGATATCAAGACGCTCGCGGAAGTCGTAAGACGTGTCTCTCCCGAGACACTGATTGTTGTCGACGGAGTGTGCAGCGTCGCTTGCGAGGAAATCGCATTCGATGAATGGGGCCTCGACGCCGTCATCACGGCCTCACAAAAGGCCATCGGCTGTCCTACCGGACTACACATCTCTATGTTCAGCGGCCGAGCCGTCCAGGCCGTCAACGCTCGCAAGACCGAACCCTCCACGTATTTCGCGTCCATCAAGAGATGGCTTCCTAGTAAGACTGCGTGAGGCCCCGGTCTCGATGGCATGCATAGTTGACGAGAATGACCAGTCATGCAAAACTACGAGGCCAAGAAACCTTCATACTTTTCGACCCCTTCACCGCAGCTCGTTCGCGCGCTGAATACCACCCTCGGTCAGGTTCTGGCTCAGCCCCTGTCTCAGCGTTTCCAGCGCCACGTCGAGGTGTCCGACAAGGTCAAAAAAGCCGTTACTGATCTAGGCCTCAAGATCGTCGCAACCAAGCCCGAGGACCAGGCACATGCCATGACTGCCATGTATTTGCCTGACAGCGTCAGCATTCCGGATGTCCTGCCCAAGTTGCTGAACAAGGGCATCGTCTTTGCAGGCGGATTGCACAAGGAAATCGGCACCAAGTACATACGATTTGGGCATATGGGACCATCTGCTGTAAGTTGCTAAGCTATGGTTTTGTCAGTGTGCGTCGTCCAATCATAACTGACTGGCTTTTACCCGACCCCTTTTTACTCTCCGATGTAGATGGACCCGAAGCGACGAGACATTGATAATGCCATCGACGCTCTGCGAGCCGCCTTGGCGGAGTGCGGTTACAAGCCATAAGAAACAGATTAGAAAGAGATGACTATTCAAGCTCATAATATTCCTGTATTGTCTGATATTGCTTGCCTTGAATCATCCATGGAAAATTTCTCCCCTTTCCTCCTTCTGGAAGAACGGGTTGCTGGCCTTTGTTTTCCACATTACGCAATTGCTCTCTGCTGCTATGTACTAGCCAGCTACCTACTAGGTATATACCGAGGCGGCACGTCCTGCAGTTCAGTCCCTTTGCGAGCTTACGCATAAACTGATGCAGATAGAAGGGCTTTGAATCACCTTGATAAAAAAAAATCGCC
The DNA here is from genome assembly GCA_000731825.1 of Hypocrella siamensis. Classification (NCBI taxonomy): domain Eukaryota; kingdom Fungi; phylum Ascomycota; class Sordariomycetes; order Hypocreales; family Clavicipitaceae; genus Hypocrella; species Hypocrella siamensis. Next base: position 32,688 of record JMQE01000554.1, read on the forward strand.
TTAAAGTTATGGGCCTTTTTGGATAATTGCTGGCGCGAACCCTCTGTTGTTTGAGTCTTGACCGTGACTGATTCCCGAGGCATCAGCGTCATAGGCAAAACCGTCCCGCAGACTGCCGCATCGCTGCCCCGCACCGTGGCTTACCCCACCTCGCATAGCACAATGAAGAGCAATGCAAATTGGCAGCACACATGCATAAGGTACTATCATACCTACACCACTGTACGTAATCACCCGGTGGAAAGAGAGAATGACGCAAACGCTGTTTTCTTCTGTACTCGACCTGACGTCGGCAAAGGTCGCGCCCTTGAAAATATTTAATCAGAGTAGAATGAATGAAGAGATAGACAAAAGTGAGCAAAGACAATAAAAAGGATGTAAAAATTGTCGAGCTGGCTCTCACGTAGCGCTCGACGCCACATCAATAAGATCGAGGTACATGATCATGGTCCTAGTTTATCATCGACACATCGAGTCGATTCCATGGTGGACAGTTGGGAACGTGAAATTCACCTCGGCCAGCCTCGTTTGCCTCTTCTGTGGTCCTAAGGCCCCCACTACCCACTAGGAGTTAAGGGCATAATAATTCGGACCTACAGTCAGGCAGCTTGTAGTAGAGCGTAGGGGTCATCCGAGCTGCTCCTGCCGCCCGGCGGGGGCTTACCGTCCGCCCACCAGTGAAGCGCCCACTGTGAAGTGAATTCTTTTTTTTTTTTTCCGTGCCTGCCCAACCAACCAGAGTACACCGCACGGGGACTCCAAATTACCAACTACAAGCTTGTTGCTTCGTTCGCCAACCTCTTTTTATTTGCTGCATGCCCTTCACGCATCACACTCGGTTGCCCTTGTTTTCTATTCTTTGGAGCCGCTTCTCTGCAGCCCACCGTCAGAGCGCAGTTCCTCTTCTCTCGACGCGTCGCACACGTTTCGTCTTTCTGCGCCGTTTTTGCTTCTTCGCATCCGCCCAGAGAAACCAGCTCTTCGAGGTTCCTCTTTCCCCCACCTTTGGTTTTGTTTCCCCTCGTCGCCCAGCCTCGACGTCTCGCCCAGGCCATGGCTGTTACGATCGAAGAGCTCGACACCACGGTCCGCACCTTTTATGAAGGTCGCGGGGACCAAGTGCGTATTTATCCCCTCGACGACTTCACTAGTCGTTGCCATCCGGAATCCATCCTGTCCTTGGCCGTTGCCATTCATGCGCTGACTCTGCTTTGTTCCCCCTCACTCCAGCAAAAAGCTGCCCAGGCCGCACTGAACCAGGTAAGCTACTTCATCTGCGTGACCCGGCCGAAAGACAAGATCGGCTTGGAAGTCATGCGTCGCATGTCACATTGTGCTTCATCGAGGTCTCGTCAGACACTAACCCGGCCTCTAGTTCAAGGAAGACCCCGATGCTTGGCTTATGGTGGACCAGATCTTGGCGAGCGCCCAATATCCGCAAACAAAGTGTACGCGCACCCAAAGATGTTCCTTTCGAACGGACTGATACAATGGAGAGCTGATATTGGTTTTTGCCTGGAAGACCTGGGCTTGCAGGTTCTCGACAATGTCATCATGACAAGATGGAAGGTCTTACCCCGCGATCAGTGCCAAGGTTTGCTCCCCCTCCCCTTCAAAAGACTTATCAAACCTACTCTTTGTGTACGTTCTTGTTCAGAGGCCGCAGCTAAGACCCAAAAAAAACCACAGGTATTCGCAACTTCATCGTGCAATTCATTATCCAATGCTCCAGCTCCGAAGAATCCTTGAAATTAAACAAGACCCTTCTCAACAAGCTTAATCTTGTCCTCATCTCGGTCCTCAAACAGGAATGGCCTCACAACTGGCCTACTTTTATCAACGAGATTATCTCCTCCTGCCATGCGAATTTGTCCATTTGCGAGAATAATATGATCATTCTGCGACTACTTTCGGAAGAAGTCTTTGACTACTCGGCAGAGCAAATGACGTCAACAAAGACGAGGAACCTCAAACAGACCATGTGTGCGGAGTTTTCACAAATCTTTCAACTCTGCCAGGAGGTTCTCACCACCGCCGATCAACCCAGTCTCGTTCACGCAACGCTTGAGACTTTACTGCGATTCTGCAACTGGATCCCCCTAGGCTACATTTTCGAAACGACACTCATTGATACCCTGCGCACCCGCTTTCTATCTGTCCCAGAGTTTCGAAATATCACTCTTCAATGTCTGACGGAGATTGGTGGCCTCCAGACCGCTGGGGCTGGCCAGCCTACATCTTATGATGAGCAGTTGGTAAAGATGTTCACGGAAGTCCTGACCACCATTGCCGATATCATTCCCATGTCGCTGGACCTGAAGACGACATACCCAACCAGCAATTCCAAGGACCAAGAATTTGTCCAGAACCTGGCTCTCTTCCTCTGCAATTTCTTCGGCACGCACCTGAACGTAAGTGTCTGTTGAGGGGGAACAGCGAGGGAGAGAAATATCTCCATTTTCACCTGGTCTTCTTTCTTTCTCAGATAGACTCACTGACCCAACCCCAGCTCATTGAGAACCTCCCTAACCGAGACTACCTTATGCACGGCCACTACTACCTTATCAGAATCTCGCAGATTGACGACCGCGAAATTTTCAAGATTTGCTTGGATTATTGGCTCAAGATGGTTCAGGAGCTGTACGAAGAAATGCAGCAGCTTCCCATTACAGACAGTCATCCACTCATAGCCGTTGGAAATATGTCTGGCAGCGGCGCCCCGAATCCGACGCTTTTGATGAATTTTCCGCTACGAAAGCACAAGTACAATGAGGTCCTTTCCAATTTGCGGGTTGTCATGATTGAAAGAATGGTACGACCTGAGGAGGTCCTCATTGTCGAAAATGACGAGGGCGAGATCGTTCGAGAATTTGTCAAGGAAAGCGACACAGTCCAGCTGTACAAGACGATACGAGAGTGTCTGGTGTACCTCACACATTTGGACGTCGTCGACACAGAGACTATAATGACGGAGAAGCTGGCCCGTCAGGTCGATGGCACCGAATGGTCATGGCATAACTGCAATGTTTTGTGCTGGGCGATTGGCTCCATCTCGTTGGCCATGAATGAGGAGACGGAGAAGCGATTTCTCGTCACGGTAATCAAGGACCTTTTGGGACTTACTGAGATGAAGCGCGGCAAGGATAACAAAGCCGTCGTTGCCAGCAACATAATGTATATTGTCGGACAGTATCCCCGGTTTCTCAAGGCCCATTGGAAGTTCCTCAAGACGGTCGTCAATAAGCTGTTTGAATTTATGCACGAATCACACGAAGGTAAGTGGGGATGACAATCCTTGGAGACTCGGCAATGATGCTGCTGCTTCAGACGACAGCTAATTCGGTTCGAACAGGTGTACAGGACATGGCGTGCGACACCTTCATTAAGATAGCGAGACAATGCCGTCGGCACTTTGTTGCGCTCCAGCCCAGCGAGCAAGAGCCCTTCATAGAGGAGATTGTAAGGAACATGGGCAAAATCACCTGCGATCTGACCCCTCAGCAGGTCCATACCTTTTATGAAGCGTGCGGCTACATGGTTGCCGCACAAGGCAATAAGCACCAGCAGGAGCGCCTGTTGGCCGACCTCATGAACATCCCCAACGCGGCCTGGGACGAGATCATTAAGTCGGCAACGGTCAATCCCTCAATACTGCAGGATGCCGAGACCATCAAGGTGATTGGAAATATCATGAAGACCAACGTCTCAGCCTGTTCCTCCATTGGCCCGTATTTCTACCCCCAGATTGGCCGAATCTACCACGACATGTTGGAGATGTATCGCGCCACCAGTGGCTTGATCTCTGAGGCCGTTGCGCGAGACGGTAAGTCCAGCCTAAACGACGATGATCATCACGGTTCACCGGAGAGGGCACGTGTCGCTGACCCAGGCTGTGTCGGCTGCAGGTGAACTGGCTACGAAGATGCCCAAAGTCCGAGGCTTGAGGACCATCAAGAAGGAAGTCCTGAAGCTCATTGAGACGTATGTCGAAAAGGCCGAAGATTTGCAGGCTGTCCGAGCCCAAATGGTGCCGCCCCTGCTCGACTGCGTTCTCGTCGACTACAATCGCAATGTCCCAGGCGCACGTGACGCTGAAGCTCTCAAGGCCATGTCCACCATCATCACGCGACTTTCGTCGTTGATGGAGGATCAAGTTCCTACCATTATGGAGAATGTATTCGAGTGCACGCTGGAAATGATCAACAAGGACTTCTCGGAATTTCCGGAGCACCGCGTCGAGTTCTTCAACCTTCTTCGTGCCATCAACTTGCATTGCTTCCCAGCCTTACTGAAGCTGGATAACAACCAATTCAAATTCGTCATTGACTCATGCTCTTGGGCGTTCAAGCACGACAACCGTGATGTTGAGGCTGCCGGCCTAAACATGTGCCTCGAGTTGATCAACAACATTGCCGAGAAGACGGATATCGCCACGGCCAATGCCTTCTTCCAGCGGTTCTTCATGACCATTTTGCAAGACGTCTTGTTCGTAGTGACTGACAGTGATCACAAAGCCGGCTTCAAGACTCAGTCCATGTTGTTGACGAAACTCTTTTACTACATCCATCCAGCCGACGGCACCCAACCCAAGATTCAGGGTCCAATCTACACTCCTGACCAAGCACAAGCTGGGACCAACAACAAAGATTATCTGGGCACTTCGGTATCGACTCTGCTCCGAAATGCTTTCCCCAATCTGCAAGCGTGCGTGCCCTTGAAATGATTCATCACCACATTCTCAAGTTTTGGACAGGTCTGCTAACACCTCGCAGTGCTCAGGTGACGAGTTTCGTGGAAGGCTTGTTCGCGCTCAATACCCAGTACGACAAGTTTCGACTCAATCTGCGAGACTTTCTCATATCTCTCAAGGAGTTTGCCGGCGATAACGCAGAGCTTTTTGTCGTGGAGAAGGAACAGCAAGAGCGCGACGCCAAAGCAGCCGATATGGAGAGGCGGCAGAAAGTCGGCGGTCTTCTGAAGCCATCCGAGCTGGAAGACGAAGAGCTGTGACTGATGAAAGAACTCCGAAGCGAGTTTGCGCCGACAAACCAAATGACAGCAGAGCCAGTCGCTCTTGATGAGACCAAGGCCTCAGTGGAGGAGATTGGTGATGGCTGGGAGTTCTACGGTCTGTGAAGATTCTCTTCCTTTGGAGAGCAGCTTGCGTCCGCGCTCCTTGTTGAAACGCTATGCCCACAGCGATACCAGGCCACAAGCTGTGGCACAAAAAATCGACGACGACGCACGTTGGCCGTGTTTTGATGTCACAGCGCATTCAATCAAGAACACTGAGATTTTTTTTTTTTTTCACTCTTGTTCCTCTACCACTCTTCTTCCTGCCCCTGTATTGTTCTTCCCGCACGCGAATATCCCGCCACTCCACTCAGAGGGCTGTCATCATCATTTGCACATTCATACCGGAGAAGTTCGGGGGGGAATACATCGAAGTCAAGACAGGTGCAGGAGCTTGGAGCTGACAGGGGAAGGAAGACGATATGAACACGAGGACAAGCATATTGTGGTAACACCTGTCGGAGAATGAGGAGATGGGAGAGCGGGAGCGGATCGGGAAGCCAAGACACTCAAAGAGTTTGCAACTTACATAGAGAATAGTCCTTGCGTGGCATGATAGAAAGACCCAACTCGTCTGGGGGTCTACGTAGTCGATGAGGTTTATGGAGAGAAATTTGAGCATCTCGAGGCGCATGACCAAATGCCCTAGTAGTAGAGAGATGACGTTTTGTGATGTCGCGGACACACGGGCTCGGATGCCGTCGATATGGAACACTACTTGATTCGAGACGAGGCTCACTTTCTCGCGAACCTCGAGGTTGGGACGACAAGGACGCGATATATTACAAACGGTGCTGCTTGTTTTGCCACTGGTGGCAGTTGTTTCGTTAATCTCATCTTGACTTATTTTATTAATTTTTGATTGATTTCTTTAGTCGTCGAAGCCTTGAAATTCATCCGTCTCAGACAGGCTCTGCTTGGCCCCGTTCTGCTCCCTGACCTGCCGAATCAAGTCGTCCAGCCTGGTCTTGTCGAGCTTCTCCTCCTCCGTCATGGTAGCATTCTTCACGGCCTCCCGCTTCTTGTGCCTCTTTTCTCGCCGCTCGGTCCGCTGGTGCTCCTTGTCGTGCTTTCCGCTCCAGGCCTCGTTCTTCCTCTTACGCACCTTGTCGGCTGCCCTCTTGGTGTGGGGGTCCTCGCCACTTCTTTCGACTTCCAGGGCCGTAAGCCGAGCCTGCTCCCGCTCCCTGTCCTTGTACGCGAATGCGACCCAGTCCATGTCGACGCCGAGCGTCTTGTCCCCCTTCCAGTTCTTGAGCTCGGGCATGCGCGGCATGCGCAGCAGGCCCCAGGCATTGGCGAGGTCGGTCCAGTCAATATCGCTCATCTGGAATATCGACGTGGCTTTGTGGGCACTGTAGCTCCGCACCCAGCTGACGAAGCCTTTTTGGGCCTTGTCATAGATGGCTCGGTCTGTCTTGGCCAGCTGGCGGATCTTGCGTGTCGCAGTCGTTGCGGCATCCTCGGATGTTGGAATGCTGGGCTTTTCGAGTGGCGTGATGGGCGTCTTGCGAATGTCCAGAAACCGCACGTAGTCCTCCTCCCGGCCGGGGCGAAGCATCACGACCGCCAGCCCTTTCCTGCCCGCCCGTCCTGCCCGTCCGCTACGGTGAATGAAGACTTTTGGATCGGACGGGGCGTCCACTTGCACTACCAGATCGACTTGCGGGATATCCAGCCCCCGCGCCGCCAGGTCTGTCGTCAAGAGCAGGGTCGGCGAGACGGAGCCCAAGAATTTGGTAAAGTTCTTTTCTCGTACCTTGGCGGCATGTTTGCCGTGAAGAGGAATCAACGAGAACGACGGGGGGAGAAGTCCCGGTAGCACGTGTTGGAAGTAGTCGACCGCTGCGCAGGTGGACAAGAAGACAATGGTGCGCTGGGGCGTGATTGGTAGTTTTCCGAGTAATTGGGCCAGCGCTGGTATTTTTTGCGACGCAGGCTTGACGAGGTACTTCATTTGCAAGCTTGCTGGCGTCTTTCTATCTTCCAGAATGCCACCGTCCCTCATCTTGACCCGTACCTCAATCTTGACCGGGTTGCGCAGTCCGACGCGGATAATCTCGCCCACGGCCTCGCTCACGCTGGCACTGAACAGACCAGTGCGCCTTTGTTTCGGTAAACAGCCGATGATGGTCTGCAAATCTTGTTTGAAGCCCAGGTCGAGAAGGCGATCGGCCTCGTCGAGAACGAGTATCTCAAAGGAGGACTGCGGGCAGTGAACGTGCGGTGAAGACAGGAGCTCGACGAGTCTCCCGGGTGACGCTATCAAGACGTTGGGACTGTGGCGCATGAAGAAGCTCAGGTCCTGTGCCGTTGTCGTGATCCCACCGACTAGAAGCTGGGGGACAATGACGGAACCTGTGGTTGCAGGTCGTTTCTCATCCGACTTGAGATGCGGCAGAATCGCGGCGGATGGCTCGTGAAAATGCAAGAGCGACATGAGGACTGTGTGGATTTGAGCGGCAAGTTCTCTCGTGGGCGACACTATAATGGCAGAGACGTGGTGTCTTTTTGTCGGTTCTTGGAGGCGCAGGATTCTTTGGACGATGGGAAGTAAGAAAGCTAGCGTTTTGCCGCTGCCAGTGACGGCCTTTGGACGTCGCATCGTTAGGGGGCGGTCTCGGCGATGGTTCATTACACGCAGGCGCAACTCATACCTCGACTACGACATCCTTGTTCCCCATGAAATGCGGTATGGTGGCAGCTTGGACGGGCGTCATCTGGGAGAAGCCCATGGAGGACACTGCATCCAGAATCCATCCTGCGAGGGGCGTCGTCAGAGCATTCCAGGCTCTGGGATTCTTCTTGACGGCAGCCCTGTCAGGCGCCATGATGGCTTGGATTCGAAACTCTGGATGAGGCCGGTATTTGGCGGAACCGGCTTTGCTTAATTCTTTCTGAAAAAAAAAAAAAAAAAAAAAAAAA
>JMQE01000555.1:0-95458 GCA_000731825.1 Hypocrella siamensis
GGGGGGGGGGGCAATCAAGCCCATTCTCGTCTGTATAGATATTCAAGACTCAAAGTGAAAGAAAATCTTCGATGCTATTCAATTCAGTGACATTTGCTGGATCGATTCACCGCATAATCAACCACCTGAAGCAAGTGCGTCATACTGGCAAGCGATGCTGAATCGCTGATCCAGCTTTTCATTTATCACTTCATGCGCATACATACACTCACAATCTTGTGCGTGGTCCTAAGGCGTTCGGAGATACTTCCATCTCTTGGAAATCCCATGAAGGGGACAGGCAAGGCATTGAAGTGATGTCACCGAATCAAAGGCACAATCCGGTGCGCTAACCAGATGTTTTTTTTTTCAGCGAATGGGATCATCCTCGTCAAGAAGCCGTGCGTGATGAACCGGACACGATGACTCTGCGTAGGGCCAGCGGCAAGATTGAAGGACCATTCATGCCAAATGCACAAGATTGGGCGCTTGACGCAGCATGTTGGCGTCTTCTTTTCTTTTTTTCCAATCAACAAGCGGTGATGGCTCGGCGCATGGCGTTGGCGGCGACCTGAATCGTTGCGCCACCCCCGCGGCGCTTACGTGGCGCCTAGAGGCGTGCTGGACAGAGACAGAGGTCTGGTGGTCTGGTACTGTGCGGTGTGCTTGGGGCGTACGTATACGGACGCCTTTCGTGTTCGTGTGCCCAAGCCACCGCGTACTGATTCAAGTTTGCTTTGTTTCCTGGCTATGGCGCACGTGGAATCTAGCTACCTGCCCCAATTTGATTCCGTTGAATCATGGCCGGCTACGAACCGAATAAACGACTTTTGGTCTCATCTTTGATGCTGTGCAATGGTAGCTAGTGCGACCGAAAGTCGCTCGTGGCTTTCACATGTTGTCCATATACGAGGCTTCTTCTCCTGCTGCCCCGAAACTCAGCGGAATGCGACGTATTCTAGATTCCCTCTTCCATCGCTTCTATATTAGGTGCCCAATGAGCAACAAGTCACTCCCCGGAGAAGAAAAAAGGGAGGGGCCGGCATGTGGTCGCCTATGAATGCCTCGTTGTACATTCGGATCATTCCCGCCTCTTCAGATCTCGAGATATCATAAGCGCTCGCCATCCTTTGCGAATTGGCTGCACCGGGGGAATCATGGCGGTACGTAGCGGCGAGAAAGCGGGCAGTACCCACCTTTGATACCTGATTGGGACGCTATTGAGCGCCTGGCATAAACTAAACTGAAGACTCGAGCACCCAGTGGATTGAATTCTGACGCAAGCATGTACTGTACATGTATGCGAGCAAACTCAGAAGTGGTGTTTCTTCAACATGGTACAGGCCGTCGTGAGCCATGAGGATATGCGCATATGCTGCACTCGCCCTTTACATGCATCCTACATACCGTGCGTGTTCAAAGTACCAGACGTCTGGTCCAGGTGCGCAGCATCTAGAAGGACCTGCAGCATGCGCCGAAGCATGCACCACGTCTGACTTCTCAAAGAAGAATCGTGGGATGCGTCACAGCACGGACTACGCCAACTTCATGCACAATTGATGGCCCGCAAATGAAGAGCTACTGGCAGCGAAAGTCAAAATTCCGCTTCAGCTCTTGTCTTGCACTTCCCGGCTTCGCTTGTAGTCAATGCGCGCCCACTTCGCCATCCAGTCCGATTCCAAGACTTGCTGCGCAGTCAATCGGTCCTCTGGCCGGAACCTTAGCATTTGGCTCATCAGGCTCAAAATGGCGGCTGTTTCCTCAGGACCAATCTCGCCCGCGTTCTTTTTGCGTCGGTAATGCTGCACGCGCTGCTCAAAAACCCCCTCTAGTCCTGGCTCGATGTGCTGAGCGGCTTCTGGTACTCCTATATAGTCAAAGAATTCGCGTCGGCTTCGCAGTTTTCCTTGCCACGAATCCGGCATAGGCCCTAGTATGTCGTTCATCTGATAAAAGGCCTCTTCAGGGTGGAAATGGCTGCTGAAGAGCGTCTGCATGCCCAGTATATCCCAGATTGCGATTGCGAGGCTCCAGATATCTGCAGAGAAAGACAGGGGATTATCTGGCTTAAAATGGGCTTCTGGGGGTCGAAAATCCATTGGTGTGTGGCAGTCTCTGCCTAGACGGAGCCTTTCGGTCGGCTTGAAGGACTCTCCAAAGTCGCTCAGAAGGAGACGAGCGTCTGCTAATGTGAAGCTGTCTGCTTTGATGACCCTGGAAAGAGGTACAACCACCTTTGAAGGGACACCAGGTGGAAGTGTGTCTGGGTTTGATGTTTTAGTGACAAAATATGACTCGGGTTCACCATACGTTTCGCGAAACTGCGGAATAGATAGCTGGTTAAGGTCGGGTGATGCTCTCACGAGCACGTTCCGAAGATAGATATCTGTGAGGGTCTACGTTACCGCCGTTTTTACTGGTAGAGAGCCAAGGGAAATGATCACGTACCCCCATGGGCAAAGCCTTGTGCATGCAAGTACGCCACGGCAAGAACCAGCTCGTAAGCCAAGGCTCGAGCGACGTCAAGGGGAAACAGTCGGCAAAAGGAGCTTTCCTGAAGAGTACACAACGCAGGCACCGTAGTGTAGCAGGGATGGGAGCCGTTCGGACCTTGAATCCGAAACTCATCCAGCACACGTGGAATGGCCGCGGAGCCAGAAGCCGTAGGATGCCTGGTGAGAGCTTGAAGAACCTGAACCTCATGAGGCGAGGAGTCTGCTACGCCCACCTTCAAGGCAACATACCCTTTTTTCTGCATGTCGTGCGCCAGCCAAACGATTGACCACCCTCCATGACCCAGCTTATGTACTACTTCGTATCGATCGTTGAGAACATCTCCGATCTGTATTGGATGGAATCCACCTTTGGTGTATTTCTCTAAGGGCTCGACACCGTCAATCCACTCGTACATGCAGGTCTGGGTCATGGCCGAGAAGAAGCGTGAGGATGACGGCGGGTAAGCGGCGTGGGAACGACAAGGTATCAGGCCTTTGCATAGGAAAGATCGATTGAAGAGTGCTCGTGAGATGTAAATAGCGAAGTTTCGCGCGTGAGGTTGGGCGAAAGTGTTGCAAATCGTGGACCGCATTCTTTGCTTTCCGTGAGCAATCAATCTAGGTAGGAGGTAGGTGGCGGCGGACAGTCAGCATGCTTTTTTGGGTTCCTCGGTCACGTGGGGCGGTCAACCCCTCTTAAGAACATCCGCACGCATTCAATCAAACCATCCGCCAGATTCAAAAGATCTATCTGGCACATGCTTCACTCCATCTCGTTCCCGTGAGTTTAAAGAATGGCTATCATGCATGTGCGTTGAGTGCGTAGGAGGTCTACGAACAGTGTGCGTAAGCAGCTGCCCTATACAGGTGTGCGCTTCAAAGGGCCCCTCGTTAACTTTCACTCGTTCCGACAGCCGCTTTTCTCTTACACAGGCTTGGCTCGTTCCATAGCAGTCCATCAATGAGCCGGCGGCTTTGCTTGAAATGGTGCACGAATTCCTCTTGTCGGCTGTGAAGTGCGGTGTCAGCCGATATGAGTTAGAAGACGATGCCACAAAACACATTTTCAATGCCCAGGTGGGCTGGAAGTCTTATTGATGCACGCTTGAAGGACTTGTGTTAGTCCGCCTGGCGTGTTGCACGTAGATGTAGCCGCGCTCTTTCGTGTTGACCAAATCTGTCAGTGCCAGCAACGTAGCCCGAGTTCATGTCTTTTCTTAGACGTTGTGATCAAATTCTAAGTCTCCTTTGGCGAGGGTACCACAAAAATGAATTTTTTTTTATTTCACCATGCAATTTCGGCTATTCTCCTGAGAACGAGAGGAGTCGAACAAATGCCAATGTGCCATTGCTCGATGTAAGTCCTGATGAGCTGCCGCCGCCTCTGAGCGTATGTTCCGGTTGCGGGGAAGAAGGGGTATGCCTTTACGGACAATTCAGAGAGATGCAGCACACGGCCATGAGGAGTGATGCACGAGAATGGTATGACCTGGCGCAGCAAGATCAAAGTGCCAAAAAAAAAATGTCATTTGCACAGAGCACGTTATTTTTGTACCTGTGCATACATTCCATAATTGCGCAATTTTTTCCGGCCGTCGAGAAATCTCACCTCACATTGTGAGCTGACTGGAGGATTCGGCTTCAGTCGCATCAGCCGCTTCGAGATGATTGACTGTTGGGCAAAAGCCAAGGTGGCTGGTGTGATTTCGAATCACCATCTTGCACGCGACCAGCAAGCACTGGCTGCGTGCCGACGTAACATGTTTGAGGGCCTTGTGTTTCATTCTTAGAGGCTGTTGGCCTGGTGCAACCCAGCAGGTCACGGGCTAGGCTCCGCAAATCAACAAGTCACTTTCTGCTTGGTCATTTCGCTCCCAGGACCGATCGTGATCAGGCTTGGTTGAATGTAGATTTTGAAAGAGATTGTCGCCACGTATGTGCCGGTATCATGCGGATCACTGATAACAGCAAGTAGCGATACTGGCTAAGCTATGAAATCCTTGTACTCTGCCTTACTTCAACTAGCTTGAAAGTGCTCTGAATTCCCGTACATCAAGGGTTCTGTTTCAGGACGTGGACGTCTTTCTTATCTGCCCTCAGTACTGGCCAGTCTCCATGCCGCTGAAACATATGAAGCTCTTAACTTCCGTTGAAATTGCTCTCTTCGGTGGATGTTCTGGCCACTCCGTTTTTCTTTCCTTTTGTTGAACTTGCAATGCTGTCGACATCGATATTTGAGAGGCTCTCCTCTTCTCAAACATCCAGTCACAATGCAATTATTCCAAGGTTGTGTACTTTACAGATTGTTCGTACTCCGCCGAGCAGCAGGAGACGCACTTTCAGGCCTGCTCGAGGAGCCGGCCAAAACACTGGCAGCGGTCTTGCCAGCACGAAATTGGCGCCTCCTTTGCCGTCACACGTCGAGTTTGTGGCAATCTCAATGCCCACCAACTTGTGCTGTGGTGTCTGAGCCTTAACTGCAGTGTAATCAGTCGTGTCAAGTTGCATTTTCGCCTTTTGCGTGGTAACGTCGTTTGCTTGTTTCGAGCCTTTGGGATGCTCAACAAATGTAGCCTACGACTTGGCTAGGTCATGACGGAGATTGTCCGCAGCAAAAGAAGTGCGAAGACACAAGATCATGAAAGCGCTCATCATGGCATCATATCATTCTCGTTGATTCTGGCTTGCCAGTGGCAGTGTCTGGCGCAACAGGTCGAATCCATGTATGCGTGACTCGCTTCACACCGCCCTTCCATGAAGGCAGCCATCATCCTAAAATGGGGCATAAAAAAGCCCGAATCGCTTGTTTTCATGACGTTTCTGACCGAGAGACACGAATCCGTGGCACGGTGAAGAGCTTACCGGCGGAACCCAGCAGAAGCTGGCGTCGCTCTTGGCACGGGCAGTCTGAGCCAACCTTTCTTAGATAAAAGGTTGAGCGCGCGTTTGAACTTGATTCGGCAGTTCAGGCCGACTGCGCGTCCCACGACTGGCGTTAGCAGTGATGGCAGGATGTTGAGTATCATATCTTGGCGCCACGGAAGGCAGAATTAGTGTGGTCTCGCCGAAAGTCGAGAAACTCGGGCTTGCGACCCGTGGCAGCGGGATGAGAAAATGAGCAACGATGATCTGATTAGGGTTCCTAGTCTGGCCGGACCGGGCTGTGAAACAATGAAGAAAACGCTGCAACGCTACCAAAGGGAAACACGTTCTTTTCGAGATCCATCGCGTCTCGCCGGTATTGAACCGAGTCGTTCGACCATCCAAAGTCAGCCTGTGCAAATTGGTCATATGACACCCTGGGATAGTAAACATGGGAGAGAAAGCATGATAATCTATCTGCCCGGTGCTGCCTGCTTCGCAAGGTGGTAAGTTAACGCTCAACGCGTCTCAGGTCCCTCACCGGCTGAGTCTTTCTTCTTCTCCAGCCCGTACCCCGACTCGAGCTCCCTGGAGAGTTCAAGCTCTCCTTCGAAGCCTACGAGTAGCATTGCCGCAGCACAGGTGCCCAGACCAAACCACCAAACCGCCTTCAAGCTATCATTGTAGACCTGCAGGACCTGACGCAACAGCAAGGGATCCAGTGTTTGCGAAACTTGATGCATCTGACTGGCAAATGAGTAGGCCGCGCCGTCCCGCAATTGGCTCTGCAATTCCAAGGACGATATGGAGGAAAGATGTTTGCCGAATACTGCCGCGAATATAACAGACGAAAGGGTCACGCCCCACACGTAGCCAAATGTCTTGATGAACGAGTACACAGCAGTTGCAGATGCGACATCAGCTTGTGGCAAGCCGGCCAGATGGCAGGCAAGATAATGGATATGGTCATGCCAAGGCCTGCAACAAGAACGAGCTGAAAAATTACCCATCTTGCATTAGACGAGTTCTCGTCTAGGAGTGTGAAGAGACCGAAGCCGACGGTTGAGAATGCAAAGACGGAGAAATGTAGCAGCCGATACTTGCCAAACTTGGAGAGCGCCACGCCCCCGATGATGGCGGCGAACAGCGTCCCAACAGCGGTGGGAAGAAAATAGATGCCGGATTTGAGAGTCGTGGTACGCAAGACGGCTTGGAAGTAGACGGGGAGGAAGTATCCGGCCGCTTGGAGCACGACCGATGACAGGAATGTCAATGCAAATGCCGTCGCCGACGTGCGGTTACTGAAGAGCCGCGAGGGCACAGAAGGCTGCGTGGCCCAATGTTGGTGGATGTGGAAGCAAATCCAGCCAACAAAACCGATTACCAGGGGGAATATGACACGCCAGGAGGACCAGGGCTCAAGGACGCCTCCTGTGACCAAACCGTAAAGTATGGCGACTATGCTGGGAATGAAGATGGCGGTGCCGACGAGATCAAGGCTGCGCAGCTTGACGATCCCATCGTCGCCAGCCTTGACATGCATGAAGAAGACGATTGAGACGAGCGGCAATGCGCATATGGGGATGTTCATGTAAAATATCCAGCGCCAATTGGCCTGGGCGAGGATGCCACCCAAGACCGGTCCCAGCGCAGCCGCCACTCCTGCCGAGGAATTGACCAAGGCAAGGTACTTGCCACGTTCCCTGAGGGACACCAGGTCGCAGGCGACGATGTCGATCAAGACATAGATGCCGCCGGCGCCGACGCCCTGCACGGTTCTGCCCCCTATGAGCATGCCGGGGCCACTTGCACCGCCGGCAATGCCGCTCCCAAGCATGAACAGGACAACGCAAGCAATCATGGGCAGCTTGCGGCCCAGAGTGTCTGCCAGCTGGCCGAAGAGCGGCTGCACGACCGAGGATGCAAAGACGAATGAGTTGGCGATCCAGAGGGATTGCGCCGCGCCGCCGATTTCCTTGACAATTGTGGGCAAGGCGGTGGCAATAATCATGGTGTCGAGGGCCGAGATGAAGGCGAGCAAGCTCAAGCTGGCAAAGATGGCCCAGAAGTTGGCATCACGGCTGCTGGCGTTCTTGGAAGCCGTGACCTCGGCGTTGACGCTCGATGTGGTGCCTGAGTCGGCATTTGCGGCCAGAGGGTCGACGTGTCTGGAACCCTCGGACATGTTTTCTGTTGTGGAGAAACTGTGCCCAAGAAATGCAGGATGAAGTGGTGATGGAGGCTAAGAGCCAGCCGTCTGAGAAGAGCTGGCGAGAAGGCTACGTGCGGAGCAGTCTTGGTAATTGCGATCGGGTTTGGAGGGTGGGAAGGGGGTGAGGGGGCTGGGGAAGCATAGTCCTACGAGGCGACGACGAGTGTTGGTTGACAAGAGGGAAAAGGAGGGGGGGGCGCGCAATGTCCGTGTGACTGCTTCTGTTCTGTTAACCAACGCAGTCATCTTTTCGCTGTGGTTTCGCGAGGCTGCTCAAGCACATTGAGGAGGGGCACGAGGTCTCTCTCGTCTGCGCCATGAACTTACACCGTGACGCTTGGCGGCGTTCTCCCTTCTTCGTTCAGAGAAAAACGTGAATCAGGCTCACGCAGCTGAGTGTGCGGCGAGTATGCGACCAGTGCGACTCGAGTATGTTGGCGACTGATTCCTCTGGTTGGCTCAGAACCGCACGAATCCTCAATGCCAGCAAAACAAGGCCCAAGCGGGCGTCGTTGGTTTGTCCAACATGCAAAATCTGGTCAGTCGTTGGTTTTGTGCGTTCACGAAACCCTCCGCTTCTAAACGGAAGCCACCTCCAACGGCCATTGTAATGGTCAACGGCGTGCGTTATCCCGGGGGCAAGGGGCTATGCCAAGGCACAACCAGCGGCCATGATCTCCGGTCGGTTGCTGAAACAAGAGCTCACGACCAACATGTGCGCACATGTCTGTGTTTGTGTCCTTCGTTTGATAACATTCTGCATTAAGCAGCGGCTCAAGGCTGTGCTGGTCTTCGCCTCTCTCCCCTCCCCCCCCTAACCCTCTCTCTCTCTCTCTTTTGTCCTCGTTGCTCCTCCCCTTTTTCCAAACGCATCCATCCCAAAAATCAATCTGATTGTAGCGTCAAGAGCCCATCCATCTCATCTCGTCTCGTCGTCCGCTTGAGCCGGCAAAAAGTAATCACAAACCCTTGACCCTTAGTTCCATTGCGGCCTAGATCCCCAGATGGCCATCTCTCAAGTCATTAGGGCGCTGCAAGAAGCCCTCCCGGCCGTTGATGTCATCGAACCAGGCAATCCTGAATATTCCAAGCTGAACTCGAGCTACTTTGCTGGCCAGGAAAGTGACCTCAAGCCTGCTTGCATTGTTCGGTCTCGTTCCAAGCAAGATGTCGCCAAGTTTCTTCAAGTCATCAAGCCCTGGATGCACGACGTCAAGTTTGCAATCCGAGGCGCCGGCAACCAGCCCGCCTCTGGATGTGCCAATATTCAGGACGGTATTACTCTTGACCTTGGACTGCTTACTGGCATCGAGGTCCAGGACGGCACGGTCCAGATCGCTGCAGGCGAGAGCTGGGGTAAGGTGTATGAGGTCCTGGGCGTTTACGGCCTCGGTGTCGCCGGTGGTCGCAGCAGCCGCAACGGCATTGGCGGCCTGGCTTTGCAAGGTATATTTGCCATCTGCTTTCAGCACCCTTTCATCTCCCGTCCCACGGCCATCCCACGGCTGACGCGCCTCCCAAGGGGGTCTATCATTTGTGTCCAGCCGAGAGGGTTTCATCTGCGACAACGTCGTCAACTTTGAGGTTGCTCTCGCCTCTGGCTTCATTATCCAGGCGAATGCTCGTGAGAACGTCGACCTCTTCACTGCTTTAAAAGGGGCCGGGAACAATCTCGGAGTTGTCACGCGCTACGACTTGCGGACCTTCAAGCAGGGTCCTGTTTTTGGCGGAACCGTCGTTTATTTAAACCACAGCTTCCCAGGACAGATCGAGGCTCTTGTTCATGAACTGAGGAAATCCAATCGAAGCAAAGAAACACATCTCATGTTGAGCATTGGTTTCTCCGCCATGGTGAGCAAGGATGCCGTCATGTGTCTCAATCAGGCCTACTACACTCGTGCGGTTGAGGATCCTCCCGAGCTGGAGCCCTTTACCAAGATCCAGCCTCAAATTGATGGAAAGAATACCATGCGCTTGCACACCCTCAAAGAAGCTGCTGAAGAACAGGCTGCATCTTCCAAGCAACAAGTCAGGTGCGTCGACAGCCGCCCATTTCTCCGTGTTGTTTTCTTTCTCTTTTTTTTTTTTTGAATCCTCAATTTCACTTCCATGACTTGCTCACTTCGTTACATGGGAAATCAGATGCTCGTACATGAATATCACGGTCAAAGCCGACGTGGCCACGTTGCAAGCCGCGGCTAACACCTACACCGCCGCCCTCAGTCCTGTCAAGGGCGTCGAGAACGCCACGCTGTCCCTGACTCTGCAGCCTTACCCCGTCTCTCTCCTTGAAAAGGCATCGGAGAGCCGCGGCGGCGGCGGCAACTCGCTGGGGCTGGGAGCAAACAATGGCCCGCTCGTTTCTGTTCTGCTTCTCTCGTACTGGAAAAACAAGAGCGATGATGAGGCAGTTGAGAACTTCATGAAGGATACTCTGGAGAAGATCAGAGAGGATGCCCGAGGAAGAGACCAGCTTGTCCCGTTTGTCTACATGAACTACGCCGGTGGGGATCAAGATCCTGTGGCTTCCTACGGCGCCGCGAACAAGACGAACCTGCAGAATGTTAGCATGATATTTGATCCCGACGGCCTTTTTCAAACAGGCTTCCCGGGAGGATTCAAGCTATTCATCTGAGAAACCATGGCATGTACATAAAGAGTCAACGACATGGTACAACAAAGCCATCTCCCATGCACAGATTTGTAATACGATACGTCAGTGAACGGCAGTATCCGCCAATCCATCTCCACCTGACCTATGCGTTGTCTCTTGCATCTTACGAGTGAATGAATGCTTCAACCCCAATCGGTCCTTACTCTGGCTCAATTTGCTCAACGTAACGGACAGAGAATGCAATGGGGAGGAGGTAGCCTGAGCAGTCGCCGTAAGTCACCGTGTCTCCCGACACAGCGTCGTACCATTTGTCAGAGGACTCCCATCTCCTGCTTCATCATCGATCCAGTCGTGAAGGCGGCCAAGTAAGCAATGCACTTCTTTTAAAGATCAATGCTGTGTCGGGGAGCTTCATGCCTACGTACTAAACTCAATTGTCCCCCCCCCTTCCCATCCCTCCCTCCTTTAGCAGCTCAAAAACTGCCAAAATCCACGAACCAGCGAAGTCAGAAGAGGCGTGCGCGGGCTTTGTTTGTACCTCACTGACCATTGGGTGCGCGCGAGGGAATTCCCCACGCCTTCCCAATATGAATTCATTCAATGGCTGAGCGTCATTCGGCCGAAGCAAGCTTGGCGTCATGATCTTTCAAGTTCGCCACGTAAACCATAGATAGTACCAAGTCGTCGTGTATCTTTATTAAATGCGCTTAGAAAGACCGACTTCTTCCTAAGCAAAAGCCTTGGGGCACGCGAACACATATTCCTTTCCTGGAACTTTATCTGAATGGTGTCTAGGGTAGCCCTGGAAAGTGCGCACAACTCATGCACGGCCCCTGGAACGTCACGATTTGACCTGCTCAGCTGTCTAGGTAATTTTGACAAACAGGTAAATGTTTTGTATTGTGAAGCGCTCGTCCATGATTCACTTCTCTGGACCAAGGAATTTCTCAGTCTGCGTCTTTCGCCAATTGACAACGTTTATTCTTTTACTTTGTGATCAGTGACGACCCTGGCAATGACCTTGTCTAGATCCTCATCCTGCAGGCCCAGCAAGTCCATGGCGAAACCCTGCTTCCTGGTCCAGTTTGCATCGACGGTGCCGAGGACAAAGACAATCTCTTCGACGGCTCCGTGATCGCCACTGGCCAGCTTCTGGCTCTCTCTCTCCAGGAAGCCGTTTGAGTCCAGGTATTGAACCTGCCACTTCTTCCCGGTCGCGCGCTCCAGCGACGCCAGAATCTCGAGCTGCGTCGGACAGAAGCTCTGGACATACAGTGCCTTGTTCCGCGTCGCCTCCTCACGCTGCAAGACGGCGACGACAGACTCGGCGACGCGGCCCAGGGTGCTCGCCGAGGCCATGATATCGCCGCCGTCCAGGATCTGGGCCCTTTCCTGGCTCAGGTCAAAATGCAGCAGGCCGCTGCGCAGACCATAGTCGAAGAAATGCCCGCAAATAATAGTCGTCCACGAGAAGCGGACGGCGCCGGTAGGATCGACGCCCGGTCCGGCCGCCAGCTCCTCGCACTTGGCGCGCACGAGGGACTTGTCGCGGTACAGCTTCAGATGATGCTGGGCCTGGGGAGAGGCGGCGTCGCAGGATCCAAAGTCGGCCGGGATGAAGCGTCGGACGCCGGCGTGGTAGGCGGCCTCGGCGAGGCGCAGGTGGGCGGAGGCGTCGTGGGTGAGGGGGAAAGCGGCCACGACGGCGTCCTGTCCGGTCAGTGCCCGCGTGAGCTCTTGGACCTCAAAAGCGGGCGAGACGGGGATCTCAATGGCGCCCTCGGCTGGAGGGGAAGACGAGTTGGTGCGACGGAGCGTCGACACGTCAAAGGTGCCTGCTTCAACGAGGCCTCTGAGGATGACGGACCCGAGGCTTCCGTTGGCGCCGACCAGGCAGACTTTGCGAATCGGGGCCATGGTGTTTGCTTTGCCTTGGTGTTGAGTGTTGAAGACGGCAACTTGGCGTTGAAGGGAGCGTGTTGCCGCGAGGGGGCAATCGAGGCAATTGTTGACCTCTGGATGTCACACTATGACGTCTGATGGATGACATCTCCAGTAGACCCAGCCTGCTTGCTCGGTGACTCATTGGCGCGACTCTCCAGTGGAACCAAAAACGCAGCGGCCCGCAGCGGCCCGTTGGAGCCAGTTCCGAGACCGCGCGCCACCCAAATTGTTCTCATGTTGTTGACACGGACAGCTTGCAGACATCAACGCGGCGCCCTCGTCCATCATTCGCAGTGGCAAATCGCCTTTCGCGGCTGCGGCGTGCACGAAAGTACCGCCCTGGTGGTTATCACCCAGTCGGAATCGGCGACGTTATTGGCCCTGATGGCCAAGATTAAGAAGTTATTCACAAACTCGGCCACGGTGGTTTCTCGACAGTTTGGTAAGTTAGTTTGCTCCCGTGCGCTCGAATACCTCGTATTTCGCATTGAAGATTCTCTGTGCCGACGACGCCAATGTGTCTTAGCTCAACTTTCTCCAATACCCGAGAAAAGTCGCCGGGCCGGGACACCCAAATATTGTGACACTGCACGATTCATTCACAATTTCCGGTTCCAACGGCCAACATCAGTGCCTTGTCTTGCCCGTCATTGGGCCAAGCCTCCAACAAATGAAAATTGCAAAGGCTCTGCCCGGTCCGACGCGACATCGCATCTGTCAACAGATTGCCAGTGCCATGGCCTTTCTCCATCGTCACAAAGTCTGCCATGGTGGTACGTTTCGCAATTTGATGTTTTATAGAACCTCGCCGACATCAAGGGTGCAGATCTCACACCACTCAATGTTCTAGTAGAGTTGCCAGATGCTCAGACCTTGACCCCAGACCGCATCTCTCACCTTTTCGGTCCAATTGCGGCTGAGAATCTCAGGCCAACCGACGGATGCCGCTCACGGCATGCACCAAAGCAGGTCGTTTCTTCCGCAGATCTCTCAGGACTAGACTGCTCTTTGACACAAGTTCGCATCGTCGATTTCGGTCAGGCCTTCTTCGTAGATCAACCGCCCACGTCGCTCGGGAGTCCCATCGACTACTTCCCTCCCGAGCTCTGCTTTAGCTACGCGCCTTCGACAAAAAGTGACGTCTGGCAGCTTGCCTGCCTTCGTTACCAGATCCAGAGCAACCAAGTCTTGTGTCCTACCGTCTCCCGAGCATTCGAGATGCTCGTTGGCACCGCGGCCGATCAGCTGGGTCCGTTACCAGAGCAATGGAGGGGCCTTTTCAGCTTCTCCGAGTACGCCTAGTGCCAAGTGGGAGAAAAACCAATGGACACGGAACCTGGGTGGTGGTTTGAGAATCGTCATTCGAACAAGGCCGAGACTCGATTTGTTTCTGGGGCCGCGCATCTCTCCGTCCGCGAGCGAGGTGAGTATTTTCGCCTGATCCAAGGTATGGTTGCGTACGAGCCTGCAAAACGTCCCTCGGTCGTCGACGTGATGCGGCGTTTGACAGCGGGACGATTCCTAGATAAGAACCACAGTGAGGAAACGGTCAAAGGTATAATGTGAACACTACGTATCATGTGAGGTTCCATTCAGAATGGTGCAGAGTCGCGGTGCAAACTTGCAAAGAGCTTGGGATGAAGAGAGAAACTGAGCGCTGCTTCGCTCCGTTGGTCACATCTCTTCGTCGATGGCCTTGAACCTTATTGCCAGCCTAGGTGCAGGTGAGGAGCCTAGAGCCGGCAGCTGAATGTTCAATACGCGTGGTGCCTGAATTATAAAATGTCGGATCAATGCTTGCTTGCTAGGTGCTGGACAAATTCCCAGATGCCAAACTACCACTCAATTATGCCATGCTCCAGGCCGCTCGCATCCGGCCCAGGATTCCCGTGACGATTGACTCATGGGCGCTGAATGATATAAAGCAGCGGCCAAGTCGCCTCCCAATTCACCGGCCAGTCCAAGACACGGCCCGACTCACAATCTCGCCTGTCTAGTCTGCTTCTTCTGCAGCTCCCTCAGCTGCCGCCTCAGAAGCTTGCCCGCAGGATTCCTCGGCACAGAGTCGACAAAGATCACGCCGCCCCTGAGCTGCTTGTATGCCGAAACCCGCTGCTTGACGTAGTCTTGCAGCTCTTCGGTCGACAGCTTGCCCCGCGCGGACGGCACGAGGACCACGTACGCTCTCGGCAGCTCATTCTCGTCCTGGGCGACGCCGACCACGGCCGCGTCAACCACGGCCGGGTGCGCAACGAGGACACCCTCGAGTTCCGAGGGGGCTACCTGCAGTCCCTTGTATTTGATCATTTCCTGAAGGGGGGCGCATTTTTTTTCAGCATTTTAACATCTTCTCAAGTTTTTTGTGGCGCGTGATCACAAGGGCTGTCGAAGGTGCTCACCTTTTTCCTGTCCACGACGAAGAGCTGGTCGCTGTCCACACGAAGAATGTCACCCGTCTTGAACCATCCATCCGAGGTGAAGGCGTCTCGATCCGCCTCGGGATTCTTGAAATAGCCCTTGGTCACCACGGGACCCTTCAACCAGCACTCTCCAGGCTCGCCGGGCTTGACGTCGTTGCCGTCATCGTCGACAAGTCTGTTGCATCATCGCACTGTGAGCCGACGCCGACAGTCCATGATTTATTCATCTTTGACAGCAGCCTGCTCACCTCATTGTCATGTTTGGCAGGAGAAATCCGGTAGAGCCACCGGCCAGCTTCATGCCGGGCGGCGCGTTGGTCGCGCCTCCCGAAGTCTCGCTCAGGCCCCAGATTTGGGACAGCAGGACGCCGTCCGGCAGCTTGCCGTTGGCAGCGGCCTGCGTCTCGGGACTCAGTGGCGCGGCGCCAGACAGGGAGAACCTCAGGTGTGCCAGCTGGTCGCTGACGCCGGGATGCTTGGAAATGGCCATCCAGATGGGCGGCACGCTGACGAAGAAGGTGACCCTGTGCGCCTTGCAGTACCCGAGGAAGTCGTCCAGGTTGAATTTGGGCATCCAAAACACGCACCCGCCGCTGAAGACGGGCCGTAGGAAGTATTCGTGGATGCCGGCGATGTGGGCGGTGGGCAGATGCGCAACTGTCCGTAGCTCGTACGGCCTGCCTTCGCTGGCCCATCGATCGTACACCGGCTGGTTCAGTAGAGCCGGCAGCGCTAGAGCGGCGACCATGTTCCTGTGAGAAAGCTGCACGCCTGGGGGCGGAAAAGTTTAGCCACATCGTAGGATTTCCCCGGGGGGGTTGGCATCGTCACCTTTTGGCATCCCCGTCGAGCCGGACGAGTACACGATGCAAACGACGCGGGTCTCAAGCTCTTCTGGGTCCGTGAATCGGGGCCAGTCGAGCTCGTGCTGGAAATCACAAGTTGCAGCTCTGTCGGCGCTGCACAGCTCCACGGCAGGATACGACTTCAACAAGACCAAGTTGCGTCTCGAAAGGCCAGCAGCCCGGACAGCCGCCTCTCCCAACTCACGCAGATCCTCGGTGCAGACGAGGAGCCGGCTCTGCCCGTCCGTCATCTGTCTCGCAATGTCGGACGGCGTAGCGGCGACCGACGCCCCCGAGTAGATGCCCTCTGCGGCTACGACGCCCCAAAACACGCACGGCAAAGCACACTGTCCCGTAGCCACACAGGTGACGACATCCTTGCCCGGCCCGGTGGCGCCAATCCTATATTTCTGGCGGAAAAAATGGGCGAATTGTTTGGCGAGGATGTGACTCCGTCCCTTGGTGATGACGTATGTCGGATCATGGGCCTCGGCGTGTACGGGCGTGTCTGCGTTGCCTCGCGCGTCTGGGTGGTCTGCAAGGAGATTTTAATTTTGGAGAATTTTTTTTTTGGCTGGTCACAGAGAGAAAGCAGGCGTTCATACCGAATAGAAACGTGAGCAAGTCCACATTCGGCAGCGGCGTCTCGTTCCCGCTGTTGTAAATCATTGTCGGCGTGGAAATTTGCCGCCAGGAAACGAATCTTGAGTTGAACACAAACTGCAGGCAAGGTCCATTCAGGCACGAGACACGAGCTGCTTAAGTATCACACACTCCCTTATCGCCAGCCGTCTAATCCTTGTCTTCGACACCAATACTACAGTACGTGGCAAGCCTCGGCTCGGTGCAGCGCGCAAGTGACCCCGCAAACGGGAGGGGGGCGGGCGGCATAATTGTCAACGACAGATCGCAATGGAATCGCTGGATATAAATCCCGGTTATATCGATCTCTACGTCTCCGCCTGAAGCAGCCGGGGGGGCTGGGACATTTCCCCGCCCACGACATCTGTACTTGGGTAGAATCGCACCCTTGACGCCTGCAACTTCCTGATAGAGAATGGCACACTGTCGCGCGTCTGCAGGGTCGCGTCTCTCATGTCTGATCTGGGTCTTCTTGATCAGAAAATGAAACATCATCAGATGAGTTGGAATCGCCCGCCAAGGTCGACAACGTCACAGGTCTCCCTGTAAACACGCGCTTTTCCCCCCCATTCGCCGCGCAGCTACGCCTGTGTTGCAGTGGACAGGGCCGGCTGCAGATGATGTAACTCAGTATATGACGAAAGTGGATCGTCCGCAAGGGTCCTCCTGTTAGGGAGGAAAAGAGGCCGAGGTAGGCCCAAAAGGCCGTCATCATAACGAGGGTGCGATGCATAAAGCGAACACGCGGAAAGGCACAACATCATGAATTTTTTCATTTTCCAGTCTCGTTCTACGCCTCCGTATCCGATCAGAGGCCGGCGTCTTGGAGTGCTTTCACTCCGCGTAGCTCGGTATCCATAGACATATCTGCAAGGACAGAAGAACTCTTGTCTCACAGATCGACCACAGGCCCAGTGTACGTCTTTCGTGCGTGAGCAAGGTAGTATGCGATACTGAAAAGTAGGACTGCACCGAACATCAAGATGCTATAGTTCATGGTTTCTTTGTCGAGACAGGGGTGACAGCGGGCCAGAAGCTAAAGAAGAAGATGATGACTGTGTAGACGCACGAAAAGACGTTGTTCGTGATACCAAGCCACATGGAAAGTCTCCAAGGACCCCAGGTCAGAGGGGCTCCTGCCACATTGGTCAGGGGTGGCGTGATACCGTCTATTTCTATCTCGTGGGGGAGTTTGATGTCTCCCCTACAGCGTCGCCACAGAAGCAGCAACGTCGTGACCAAATATGAGGAGAAGAGGCTCGCGACTGTCAGGGGAATTATATGATTGAAAGCATCTGCAGAGCCGATGTTGATAAGCGCCAATAGACAAGGTAATACGACTGTGGTAATGACTGCATTTTGTGGTATCAAAGTTCTTGTGTTGACCTATTGAGTTGGTCAGACATTCGTAATCTCTTTCGCCAATAATCACGAACGGTCCGGGGCGCCAACCTCTTTGAGCAACTGCCAGCCTGGCACGATTTGATCCCGGATAAAGGACCACAAAAGTCGGGATGCCGAGGCAAGGCTACCCACTGTGGCTCTTAGGATCATTACCCCAATGATCGACGACATCACAGCGGGTCCGGCATCCGACTGGATGGCTTGACGGAACTCGAGGAACCACGAGAGGGGCGTTTTGGACTTCCTCGGACATCTGCTCCTCAACGTCAGCCCTGATAGGGATTCAGGAGAAATGAGAAGAAAACACCCATCAGGAGGTACTTGCGTGAATGGCGCCGTCGGCTCCTGTCTTGGCTTAGCAGTTGATGCACCCAAATCACTGAGCATTGACCTACCAAAGAAGGCGAAAAAATTTTCAATTATGCCGACCCAGAAAGACAATCCCTGTGTTGGCCACTCACCATCATTGAGAAAGGTGGTGAAAACATTCCTGGCCGATTCGTGAGGGCCAAGGTAGACAAGGGGTATCAAGACGGCGAAGAAGCCTGCGATGTGCACGACGAAGATGGATGACTCGAACTTCGGAAGCAAACCGCTGAACGGCAGAGTTGACGGTGGCAGCAAAAACCAGCGACGCCCAGTAAAGGAGCGTACCGTGCCATGCTTTCGGGTTGTAGCTTTCATTACAAAGGACGATCAACCCTTGTATCGTGGTGCCGGAAAGGAGAGCACCAGAAGCTACAATGGCTTGCCACCCAAGAACAGTGAGCCAGCCTGTTCATGTGTGAGTCTGTGTCATTGTCAGAGTTGACATGTGTGGAAGAGAATTACCAGTAATGAAACTAAGGAAGCGCTGGCTTCTGGCAGGAGCAAGCATCGCCACCCAATGATACTGTCCTCCGGAAGTAGGGGCCCTAAGAAAATTCAATTCATCTGAATGACGCATGTCCTATGGAGACGGATGACGCACATGGAAGAAAGCTCTGATAGAGTCACGAAAGTTGAAATAGTCCCGAGCCATACGATGAGGTAGCTGTAAGTGACGCCAGCCGGGCCGCCACTGACGGTCGGAAAATGATTAGCAAGCCATGAGAATCGGGATCACGTCAAACGCACTTGCTCAGCCCTGTTCCAAAGACCCTATTCTAGATTCAGCCATTTATTTTGCAAAGACATCAAGCAGCGTGAGAGGCTTTCACACGTTAGGAAACCTTCCCAGGTAATCAGAATCATACAGGAGAAGCCAAGAATGGCCATGAAGCCGAAATTTCTCTTTAAGTCTAGTGTGAGCGTTGGGAGGGAATTGAGTTGCGACAAACAATGCCGACCTTCAAGGCGGGCTTCTTCCCCAGCCTGGACAAGACAGCATCGTCGCTGCGAGGCGAACCATGGAGCCTTGGAGACTCAAGGCTCATGGGCTCAAGAGCTTTGGTACGTTGCTGTTGGGTGTCGCTCATGACGTTCAATTCAAGGAAAACCTTGGAGACAAATAAGGCTCGAGAATACGGGACCAGATATGATGAGAAAAAAGGTGGAAAGAGGAAGAAGGCACGAAAGGGAAGGCTTCAGTAGACGGCTCTGGTCATCAGCGGCGACACAAATGGCCCTGCCCCTGCCCTTTCCTTACTCAACCAATAACAGAGGCTGCCTCATTTGCCGACGCCCCAGGCGTGCCATTATATGAAAGTGCTGAACCGCTTCACCGACGGCTTTCAGTTTCTACTGATCGCCCAGCTCAATTCGTTCATGTGCATGTCGAGCAAGGAATGGATCGCACAAAGACGAACTCTATGGCTGGCACATTCATGGATGTGCGCTAGGTACCCTATGGCGTAGGTAGGCTCCTGACAAATCACTCATCTCCGTCATATATCTCACTCTTCTACCAAGTTCGACCGCATCGCATATGCCTGTCCGACAACAAAGGACAGCTCTGGGTTGCGCCGATTCTGCTGCTTATTTATGCGTGCTCTTGGAATTCATGAGCATGCTCCTGAGCCGGGACCTGAGCCTCATGGGCACGCTGTAGAGCTTGGAGATTGCTCAGCTCGTGCGCATTGAGCGGCCTGGTCTGGTTTTTCGAGCGCAGCCACGGTATTTTAAACTGCTTGATTGATGCATCGCCAGATCCATATTCGTGAGCTTGACCACGTCTTCTGATGTCGTCTACACGTATAAATCCGGACTCGAGGCTTTTGAAGAATGGCCGCAAATAGATGACACATGTTGCCACAATGCAAATCATCTGCGTAATCTGTTGCAGGAGGGCTGCTTTCCACATCATGAATGATCTTTCGGCCCCCGGACGCTCTTGGTGCCTAAAGACCAGCTCACATATGATAGCTATAATGGCGCTGATATCGGTTAGAATGATGATCTTGGAGCTGAAAAGCTTCTGTATGATCTCGAAAAGACGGGACTTACAGAGCTCGAAAAAGGAACGTCGTCATGACAACTGTTTTGTCTTTGAATGGCAGATTTAGTCTGATGATGATGAGGCAGGGGAACAAGATGAGGAGAAGCTCCGTCATCATATTCAAGACACAAAAAAAATCATCTGCCGCCAACTGTGTGTCATCTTTCAGCTCCCTTGTTCGGACAAGATGCAGCAAAGACGAGGGTGGAAGAAACAGACTTACCAGATCAAGGCAACCCTGAGACCCGAAGTTCCAGACATCCGGAACCGGACAGGAGAATGCGAAAACAATTGTAGAGACTAATGCCCAAGCAGAGATGAAGATGAATAGTCCTGTAGTAATGCGCCTGTAGCGTTGGTCTCTTGAGAGGGTGTAGAGCATTGTGAGAACCGCTATTTTGGCCATGTAGAGACTCGAAATGTTCAGGAGCCGCGCGGCATACTCAGCCTCCGAGGCCGGATTAGTACACAAGTTCGTAGGATAGGTTTTTCGATGCTATCTTACCTTGTGCTGGGCTTCGAGCATGTGCTTGGACAGCTGCTGGATCGTCTTGCCAAGGCCGTTGCTGATCTGAAGGTGAAAGACACAGCTCTGGGCGATAGCAAGACCCTTGAAAATCAGCTTTCCAGCGACTTTATCAGGGCTGATTGTACTTGTCTCACTAGACTGAGGAGAATCCATATGTCATCAACTGATAAGTGTCGAATCATATAAAGTCGGATGGCCAGTCTCGCGACGACAGCCAATGCAGCCCACACAATCAGAATCCAGTTGAGAATGGAGAGCAGAGGGCCCAAATCCTTGTCAGTAATGGTAGGCCGTGCCATTTGGTAAATGCCCAAAAAATGGAAATTGAGATGCAAAGAACTACTAAAGTCAATCGAGATGCATCACGGCGCCCATCATCATCCTTGACCAGCGCATTCTGCGTGCTTTTAAACACCTCACTCGCGCGCATGTCATCTTCAGTGCCACCTCGAGGCGAAAATAGAAACCAGACTGAGGGGGCTGAAATGCGAAGAAACTGCTGAGCGTGGTCGCCAAGGAAGAATGGGAGGTTGCGCACAAGGTTGCTTGAGAGGGGCGTGGATGAGGATTAGTCTGCGCATCTTAGCGATGCCCCTGAAGGGACAGAAGATGGTTGCGCTGCTGCCAATTCCATGGCTGATTGCGCAAGGAGTTGATCATGTAGGCATAATACCGAAGTCCGCAGTTCTGCAAGTCATCTTTTGGTCAGAAAATCACCTGCAGGGAAATTCAATTAGGAAAGATCTACGGAGTACGGAGTACTCGGCTTGGATCCAGGAATCGCGCTCGGGCACCTGCACATCACGCCGGGGTGCCCTTCTGCCTTGAATCGATCAAAAAACACCATCATCAGGAGGCTCACCGACAAAAGCGAGAACAAAACCTGTTTTCCCTCACTTTTGCTTGCTGCGGTCTTGTCCTACACAACTGGCAAACGCATGGGGGCCGTTGGTCGGACCGATTGTTGCCTCGTTGCTGCTTCTTATCGCGTTGGTCCGAGCTGCTGCGGCTGTGCACTGTCGATCCTGTTTCCTGTGCAACATAAGTAGCTCGAAATTTCCCTCATCTTTTCCGGCGAACCAAGTGTCCCGGTTGCCTCTCTAACCATTATACCTTGTCTCGTCTAAAATCTTCAAACAAGATGCCTTTCGAATTGCGCGAAGTTGCTCGTGACGATTTTAGAGAAGTCATCACTCAGATGTGGTATACGTACGAGAACCCGGTCCAAGATCTATACAGGCTCTTCGCGCCCCTGAATGAGACGGGGTTGACCAATCGAGAAGCGTCTGTCGAGGCGTCTATTGCTCGATTCTGGTCTTGGCATGAAGGCAATCCAACAAGTTACTGGCAGAAAGTCGTCGACACGGACCGTCAAGGCGAGCTGGTGGGCGCTGCCCACTGGAGGATCTATCCGGAAAACCCGTACGAGAAACCGCAGGGGGCTGTTGAAGCCTATTGGCACCCAGAAGGAGGGCAGAGGGAATTTGCGACCAAGGCGCTCCTGCAGCATGAGGAGGTCAGAGCCAAGCTCGCCCAAAGGCCCCATTTGTGTAAGAAAGAAGCACAGGGAAGAGTTCAGGACGAGGCAGCTGCAGTTGACTGACTCAAAGTGCAGATCTCAGCATTATCTACGTCATCCCAGAGCGACAGGGACGGGGTATTGGCAGGCTCATCTCAGATTGGGGTATCCGAAAGGCTGCTGATATGGGAGTCGAGTTGTGGCTTGAGGCTTGGAAGTTCGGCAAGCCTGCATACGAGCGCTTTGGATTTACGGTCGTCAAGCACCGTAAGCTGAAGCCCGTCACTGATAAACCCGATGAGGCGTGGAAGAGATGCGAGAGGGAATGGCCAGACTTGGAGGAGTGGACCATGTGGAGGCCGAAAGACGGCCCGTATGTCCAAAGCAAATCCGTGAAACCTTGGGAGTAAGCATGATTCGCAACCGGCCTGCGTGGCGAAATATGTATCTGCACAAGAAAAGGAATTGCCTCGTTCTCTGTTTTGTGATGAGGTTTTTGCTTCCAAGACCAAACTGAAGACCAAACTGCCCACCTCCCTCCCGGGATTCCTTTGGCACGGAAAATCGCGCACATACAGTGGCGTACATGGGGATGTAACGATGGGCCCTTATCTCCTCCTCTGCCTTGTGATGAGCCAAAAATCCACCCCCCAACACCCCCAAACACCCCCAACATCCTCCAAACCCCTCCTCCCTTTCCACCCGAACAGCCCCCAAACGGCCCCCAAACGCCTGGTGGCCTAACGAGAGAACAGTGTCGGAACAAAACTTGCTCACCGAGCATTGAGCATAGCTTGATCAAGGAAAATGATGACGTTTTGATAGCACGACTGCACGTGTCAACAAGCCAACGAACTCTCGCGAGCCCACTTGCCGGCCGCGTTGACTATTCGGGGTGCGCTCTCCCCTTGCTTAATTCCAGCCGCAAATCTCGAGCACGAAGCAGGGTTTGCGGCGTGTCCTTTCATTCCTCCTATGTCCTCCCTCGTTCGAGTGCAACTTCACGATTTTCTCTTCTCGCTGCCACCAAATTAGCTTGTGCAATCAATGCGAGCCATGGGTCAGCTTTTTGCTTCCCGCAATTGCCATCTTGAATACACGAGCTAACCAAATCTTTGAAATAGACTCACCTCATGAAATCGAGGCGGAATCGAAGCAACATACAGCCGTCGCTGCGGCTCCTCACATTCGAGAGCCCCCAACTTTGCTCCAGGATCGCGGATGGCGGCCATGGTCTCAGGATCTTGCCGGACACTCCTTGACTATCAACTCTTGGGGATACATCACACATCGTGGGCCGGCCCAAGGAACTGTAAGCGATCGGAAAGAGCGCATATTATTTAATATTTTTAAAAATAATAATATTTTTAATTTATATATTACTGAGTTACCTTAAGGAAAGAAGAAAATACTAGCGAGGATAAATAGGCACTATCCTAACTTAAGCAATCCTAGTAAACGTCACGTTGCCCTCGGACAAGCCATTCGACCGCCACTCAATCCTCAAGCGCGGCCCGTGGAACCAGCCCCAAGTAAATTCAGCCGGATGGAACTGCCCAGAGTTGTTTATGTCCTCGATCCACGACTCGCACGCTATCCAGTGCCTGCCGTAGACATTCCTCAGCCTCAGGGCATAGTGCCACGTCATGTCCGGCCGCTGGGCGAGAAGATGGGTCCCGGGCGCGAGCGGGTTCCCCTTCTCGAGGACGAGCCGCATCAGCCCGTACCCCTTGTTCCAGTAGACGCCCTGCAGGCTGTGGATGTTGAAAGCCGGCGGAGTCTTGGGATGGTCCGGGTAGATGTCGTTCACTGCGTTTTGGAACCTCTCCTCTTCCGACTTTTGTGGCTGCCGCCTGCATTCTTCACGTGTGAGCTAAACCAAAACCTGACTTTATGGGGGGTTTTCTCTTCAAGGGTGCAAGCGTACCAGTGACCGTCGACGCCGACGTCGGCTGCCGGTATATTGAACCGCTGTGAGATGAGCTTCCACGCGATGTTCGTGTTGGAGGAGTCTGCGTCATCCCCGTTTGCGAAGATGACGAATCCGAAATTGTCGTTGGGGAACCAGTACACCAGGGACTTGAAGCCAATCATGCTCCCGTCGTGCCAGAAGTAGACGCGGCCCCTGAAGGTGCGACGGAACCAGCCCAGCGAGTACAGGGAAACGTCAAACGCGCCGTAGTTGTTGGGTATGTGAATCATGCGGCCCTTGCGAATGTCCCTGTGCACGTCCTGGGAGAAGAGCGCCGTCTCTCCAAGCAGGCCCTGGATCCATCTCGCGTAGTCCCTCACGTTGGTAATGATTGCGGCCGCGCCGCTCATGTCCGTCAGGGGCATCAGGTCAGTCTTGTACCGCTTCTGCGTCTGGCTGTTCCAGACGTAGCCCGTGGCGAGCTGCGAGGCCGCGCCTTTGTCTTTGACCTCGTGCAGCCCGAAATAGGTCGACTGCATGCCTAGCGGGCTCCATATCGTATCCCTCATGACTTGGCCCAGGGGCTTCTTTGTTAGCTTCTCGATAACAAGCGATAGCGTGATATACATGTAGTTTCCGTAGATAAACTTTGTCCGCGGCTCGTGTAAGAACGGCAGGTTACGCATGTTTCGCACAATGTTGACCGTGGAGCGCGGGGATCCGTTGCGATAGTCCCTCTTCAGTGAGCGGTCGTGGCGAGGCAGTCCGGTGCGATGACTGACGGCATCATCGAGCGTCAGGTGTCTCGTCGCCCACTCGCTCTGCAACGCAAAGTCTCCTCCAAGAACAGAAGAAATCTTGGTCTCCCACCCGAGGAACTTGTATCCACCGCTCGTGATTAGGGACGAAAGACAGGCTGCGGTGTGAGCCTTGGTCGTGGAACCGGCGTAGTACAGCGTCTCTGGTGTTGCCTTGACGTCCGGCAAAGTCGAGTACCCGTAGCCCTTTGACCGAGAGTCAGCACCATATAGATTGCTCCGGCGCAAGCTTTTGGTCGGCTTACCTGCGCAGCTACGCCTTTGCCATTCACCACGGCAATCGACATCCCGGGGACGTTCCACAGCTTCATCTCGGTCCGGATGAATTCCGTCAGCTCGGCTGTAAAAGGGTTGGAGACGCTGACGGGGCAGTCAATAAATGATTTCGCTTCATCACATCAGGTGGCCATACACATCTGCCAACACGGCATTGTAGATGGTGCCAGTGGCAAGTACGGAGATCAAGAATGGAAGCATGGTGGCTTGCGGGCACTTTGCAGCTGAGACGCGCAACTTGGCAGCGACCACGCCTCGCGCACTGGGTTCTTGGGGACCAATCAAGCTTTTTATATAGTATGAGCATTCTACGTCATCTCCGGCCGATCAAGCTTGTTTTAGAATTTCGAGCTTGAAACTGAGCCAAGAACAATGCTGTGCGAGTTATGCTCCTCAATCTTGGCGCGCCGGCGCATTGGGTCAGGCACGCATGTCTTTTCCAACAGGCGGCAGAGAACGCGAGCGGATCTAGCTTTTTTGCGCACTCCTGTATAGATTTTCCGGCGCTTTACCTCCAGCCACAGATTACTGGCTTACCCCTTTCTGCTTCTCGCTGGATGGTCCTGCTCCGAGATCAAGCGCATCATCGTGTTGGAGAGACAGAGTCTGTTGCAAAGCATATTCGGGCTTCCTGGAAATACGCCGTCGGTCCGGATCTGAAACATGGCAGGTTTCTGGCTTAAATTGGGGAGGTACTCAGTTCTGAGCCGTCTCAGTTTCCGTATAGGGAACAGAGAGCTACCACGATGGGTCAGAAACGCAGTCTCAGAAGCCATGGGCGCCTTTATGCGAGCATGCGCGGGGCACGAATGGTATGCTGTCTCGCTACTGGGCCGTCGACTTGATGATGCTCCTAATTGCCGCGACGGCTTAGCAATGTCCCTTGCGTATAGCACGTGGGAGCTTATATGAAACGCAGTGGCTATATGACAAGACCGAGGACCCTGTGCGGTCTCAAGTGCTCGACAAATTTTCGCTATGAGGCGCCTTTGGACCCAGGCAACGAAATTTCAGTCGTTTTTGAAACTGAACATACCGAAATGAAAATTTAAAGATGAATACCTAGCTGTCTTGGAAGAATCTTGCGTAGCATTCCGACCTTCTAGAAACAGTATCCTGGATGCCATCTTGGTTTCCAAATTTTATCTTTTTTTCCAAAACACTCCTAGATGGCGCATCGCTCATCTCGGTCATCGACCCTCCGCATTACGAGCTCCATAGGATGCCAAGCAAGTCGGCAAGGGACCAGAAACACGGAAGCATACCTCATTTTGAAATTCCCTGAGGCTCGCCTACCTTTTCCCTCGCAAAAAGTCTGCTCATGATTATTTGGCGCCAAGTTCCCGTTCTGCAGTCTCTTCGTAAATTACTCGTGCCGAAGCGGGCGTTGGCCCAATCCATGGCTTGTCCCGATTCGAGATCAATTGGCACTGAAAGGGGCCATCTCGGCATTTCTTGGCAACTTGTCATTGCCGGCAGTGACTGTCTCGGCTTCGACGACATATAGAGAGGGCGAAATATACCGCATCTCCCAAAAGGGAGAAGCTTGAGACATGTCACGTGGTTGCCTGGACCTCTCTGCTTCTCCGTTCTACAACAAGCTTACCATCATCATTGCCGTTTGCTTCGTGAGCTGTATTGGCCACGAGAGAACAAGGCCGGAGTCGTACAAACACTACATATTCATAATAAAGAATAAAAAAGGCTCTTTAGAAAGAATGACATGAGGCATTTTCAGAGCCATCAAGTCGTTCAGCAAACCCCCTTTGATTTTGAAAATGACTCGTGTCTCCGAGCTCAAGACAGAAGAAT
The DNA here is from genome assembly GCA_000731825.1 of Hypocrella siamensis. Taxonomy (NCBI): domain Eukaryota; kingdom Fungi; phylum Ascomycota; class Sordariomycetes; order Hypocreales; family Clavicipitaceae; genus Hypocrella; species Hypocrella siamensis. The sequence goes on from JMQE01000555.1 coordinate 26,700, forward strand.
CAGGCTGTCATGACTGTCAGGGAAGAGTGTCGATCCGCACCTAGCTAGCTGCTAACTTCTAGCTAGAAGGGTGATCTAACTAATCTTTGCCCTCCTTCTAATACTTTAAGACAGGGACCTTGTTTATATAAGTAGCTTTTAGGCCTTTCTTATAACTAGCTAGCTTTACTCTTTCTATAAGGTCCCTGAGATTATGCCTACCTCCTTGCTTTATGCTCACTTTTACCTTACTCCTAGCTTATCGTCGCGCCCCACCGCGTCCTTACGCATCCTGACACATTAAAGCAACTCGTTGCAAAGCCCGAAAACAAGCTTTCTTTAATGACACGAGTATTGAGTGTTTGCATGGCAGAACCACAAGGATGCATGCTGGTTAGGAGAATCTTGGGATTATCATTATGCTCATGGAATCACTTGGCTCTTTGAGTCAAACAAGGCACATGTCTCTTCTTTCCATACTAACTATAAATAAGATGGTGAGATCAAGATTCACTCCCTTGTCTTGAAGTCTAGCCTCTATCGAATGGCTTCTGTAGAGACCAAAAAAAAAAGACAGAACAAAGCACACACGTGCCATTTTAGAAATTCAGTGCCTCTGCCTGCACGATGAAGCCGGAAGACAGCCCATTGGTGGGTTAACCCACCCTGATAAAGGTCACGTTGCCCTCCGACCTCCATTCTCTTTTTCCTGATTCGTCCAACCATTCCATGCGCAGCTCCGGGGCTGCCCCGGAACCCTTGACAAACTCTCCCCAATGGAATTCGTGAGGATGGTTCTCGTTTTTCATGTTAGACTCGCCAATAATGAAGCATGGCCCGGAGACGTGTTTCAGCCTCAACACATAGTTCCACGTCATGTCTGAACGTCTGACAACTAGGTGCGTGCCGTTAAGGAGCGTATTGTTCTTCTCGAGAACGAGGTCCATCTGGCCATATCCACTGTTTTCGTACTTGCCCGGTAGCTCGTCGATAGGAAAGACCGGTCCAGAGTCGCAGTGTTTCTTAGTCTCGGTTTTATTCTTGTACAACCGCTCGATTGCTCTTGCGTATCTTGGCTCCTGTGGCTCGTATGGATCGGGTCTGTATTGGGGATCCTCATGTCAGCCAGGTCAAGATCATGGGATGGGAGTGTTGCGTGGGCATGAAAACGTACATCCAGCCGCCGAGGTGGTCGTCAAGGTAAGCTTTCGAGATGTTGAACTTTTCCGAGATGATCTTGCCTGCCACGTTCTCTGTAACCTTGTCGCCAAGCTGTCCGTTCGTAAAGACGACGAATCCAAACATGTCAGCGGGGAACCAAAAGACTATGGATCTGAACCCAATCATGAATCCGTCGTGCCAGAAGTAATGGTGACCCTTGACAGAGCTCTTGAACCAACCCTGCGTGTACCACGAGGCGTCAGAGGTGTTGGTAGCTGCCTTGTGCAGCGTCCGATTCCGGCCAATGTCGTCGTACACGGCTTGGGGAAAGTGCTCGTTGTGAAGCAGAGCCTTGATCCATTTGGCGTAGTCCTCGACGTTTGAGACGATGGCGGCGGAACCAGCCACGTCCGTGAGGGGCATATACTCGACAGTCTCGTATCCGCCAGTTTCATTGTTCCAGACATACCCCTCGGCCAGCTGGGATTCCTGCTCACGGGCTATCCCATCCTTTCCAAAGAAGGTCGACGTCATGTTCAAGGGTTCCCAAATTGTCTCCTTCATGACTTGCTCCAGCGTCTTTCCCGAAAGCTTCTCAATAACAAGCGATAATGTGATGAACAAGTAGTTACCATAAAGAAATTTGGTTCGCGGCTTGTAGAGGTAGGGAAGATGTCTCATGTTTTTCACGATACCGGTCAGGTTGTTTGTAACATTATTGTTTAGGACTCGCCGCAGTGAACGGTCGTGTCGAGAGAATCCGCTGCGATGGCTGACGGCATCATCGAGCGTCAGTTCTTCTGTCACCGAGGTGTCGTTGACTGCAAAGACTTGCTCGCCGTCCTTGTTCAGAATAGAGGATATGGTGCTGTTCCAGGTCAAAGAATTGCTGGAGTTGCTCGCAATGAGTTGCGACATGCAAATTCCAGTATGGGCCTTGGTTGTAGAACCAGCATAGTATAGCGTCTTTGAGGTTGCGTTGACCTTGTTCAACTTGGCATATCCATAACCCTGCATCCAATGCCGTCAGCGTCATGTTCGTCTCAATGTGCGCATGACTCGGCATGATTTTGGTTCGACTCACCTTGGTAAATATTTGATCGCCGTCGACGACAGCAAGCGAGAGGCCAGGAACGCTCCAATTCTTCATATTGGCTTGAATGAATTCGGCCAGACTTTCTGTGAGAGGAATGCCATCACTGCTGTTACTGCGCAAGTCAGCAAAAGGAACGAGGCCAAGGACAAGTATATCTATGTCTATGAGAGAAGCGTGTTACCTTTTTGCAAGGACGGCATTGCAGATCAAGCCAACAATGACTAGAAGCTTCCGAAACTGATGATGCATGGTAGCCGGCAAAAGACACCTTCTTTTCTTTATTCCCTTATTGCTCTTGACTTGAGATGAACTTGTTGCTGTCATCCGTAGTGCGACAACAGCCTCAGCTTTATACACAGAGCCTTTGCTCAACATTCACACTGCTAGTCTAGGCGGTCAAACAGAGCCATGAAGATGGCATTGAAAATTTGCATCAGGGGTTATCCATGGTCTTTCTGACGAAATAGCATGATACATGCCATGCAGTCTCCGGAGGCCTCTTTGGTCAACGACGCTGGCTTGGGCGTTGGACCCTGAGGGCAGCATGCCTCACAAGAAAGTCATCAACAACAAATGGGGCTCTGGTGAGAGGAGATGCACGACTCACTAGCCCATGTATGACCCCAAGCGCCTGGCTCCTCCTCATGCGGGCGATTGGTAGAGCTGGGGCACAACTAGCATGGGTCCGTCCTTGCCTTTCGCCTCCCCTGCTTGAGGACCCTCATCGAAAAAGGACACCAGCGGACCAATTCATCCGATCGGACGCCACTCACCTGAAGGCTTAGACAAGACAGAATGCAGTTCAACCAGCGAGGTCGCGGCTATGCAAAACCATCAGATTCGCTGCGCCATGCATCGTCTTTTCACACTTGAAAGTTTGGGCGATGCATCTGGATGCCAACGATTGAAGATGCCCTAGTGCATTTCGACACACCCGGTAGGTCGATACTTGCTATGGAGTTGTTGAGCCTCTTTTGTCCTGATGTTTGGCAGACAGCGGGCGCAAGCGGGTGAGACTCAAGCCACAAGTACCACATATATGCACAACTTCAAGGCCATGCGTCGGAATTGTTCCGAGCTAGTTAGTGCCTGCCAAGAGGCAGACTAAGGGAGTGGAAAATCAGCAGGGAAGGGGCCAGCTGGCGTACGTAGTGAGAGCAAGAGAGGCAAAGATTATTCCTGTCGCAGGCCTGACCAGCTACAACTCTTATTTTACTTAAATCAGATTTCTCACTGCAAATCCAATCCAAGTATTCACACGGAAGCCCCTTCAGGTCTCAGTTACAAAGATTTTGGGGATTTCCAGACCAGCTGCGTCCTACAAGCCAAAGTAACTACAAGGTAGTAGCCTGTTTGCTTTCGGCCTTGGCATTGTGTCCACAGCCGCACAGCCCTTAAGACCCCGTCTCATCCACTCCCTCTCGCCCCAAAAACTCGGCAGACGTAGGTAGGTGCTAAACATAGAAATGCAAGTCGCTAAGCGAGCTGAGGCGAAGGGTCTTGGAGCGTGTGCTGACACGGTAGACCCTCTTTCAAGCCCTTGCTTTCCACGTTAGGCTGATTGGCGACAGACGAGAACCCTAACTGTCTTGTCAATTTGGTGGCGATCTCTACCTCTGCAAGATTCTCTTCCTAATCGCAAGTAAAGAGTTCCATTTCATCCTTTCAGAACCCTTCAGGATTTCAGCCTACTGCACAGAGTGGCTACTGACACTATTAGCGACAATAACCCTAGCCGTCTTGTCAAGAATGATGCATCCTGGCTTGGCCCAGCTTTTCCCCCATTCCAATTGCATCTTTTATGCATCCCATTCCCAACAAGCTCCCTTACAAATCCAGACACCCTTTTCAATTCACAAGTTACCGCTTCTGCCCTCATCAACGCGGGTTTCGGAGACTACCGAAATCTGTCGGGGTGCTTGATGAGACTGCAAGGCCGTCATAGCCGGTCCTTATGAGAGACCACGTGTCGTGGATCCTCGTGGCGAGTCAAACTTTCGCCGGACTCCTCGTCCGATCCACACAAAACGGGTCCGGACATGAATCGGCCGCAACGCTAATCCCATGATTTGTAACGTAGCTTCAAACTGCAAAAGCCATGCCTCGGTCGATTAGTGAAACTGGATCTCGCTGTCCCTCTTTTTTTTTCAACCTCTTTTTTTCAACCTCTTTCAGCGGCTCTGTGCATCCACGTGTATGCCAGGCACAAGAAGGAAAGGGCTTGGTGGCCACTAGGAAAGCGATCATTCCTAATAAGGAAGGGTGGCGGTCACCTAGTCTGATTTATCTCTTGCCCCCCTCTCACGGATTTCTGCTTCTCAGCTGATGACAGTAATTGATTACTTTTTGTTGGGGAGTCTTCCTTTTCTGCATGGTCAAAGGGTGTCCCCTGGACGCATGACAGTGAATAGTCTTGATTTGCAACATCAACCCACCAAGAAAATGCATCACGTGAGGGACAATATTCATGGTGTTTTTACTTCTTTATCCACCACACTTAGAGGACGTAGATTAATATCACATAATTAGCCTAGGGGAGCAGGAGCATGCTTTGGCAAAGCAAGAAGCGCACTAAAAGCAGCTACCTACTCTACATCTTTAAACAAACCTGAGAGGGTAGTAACTTTTTTTATTCTCTTTGGTAATTAATTCGTTTTAGTTGATCTCTTTGGTAATTAGTTGAGGCTCTTTTCTAGGCTCCTGCCCTACTTCCTAGGGCTTCTTCCTAGGCTGCTGCCCTGCTTCTTAGGGCTTCTTCTTAGGCCCCTTCTTAGATGCAAAGCCTATTAGGAAGCCTGTTACGAGACGTGACGGTCAGGGGACCACGTGACGAGAATCAGGATATAGAAGGGACCAAATCCTTCCATAACCTAGCTAAGAGTAATAAAAATCACAAGTTAAATTTAACCTATTTTTTGTTTTCTTTGTTATCTTTATTAAACTACATTAATCCCGCCAAATCCGGCGCAGTACGTGCTGGATACAGCACGTAACAAAGCCTGTTAGAAAGACCTTACAAAGACCTCACGAAGACCCTCGCAGAGCCCGTAATGAAGCCATTAGGAGCGAAGATAGCCATTCCGCGTAGCTCTCCGCTTTGCCTGCCTCTAGGATGCTAACAAATTCGGCAGCATCCCGAGTATTTGTAATCACAATAGGAAATATATGTATAATAAGAAAAAAGTTTAGCATCACGTGATGATGTCATTAAGAAACCAAAATCTCGCGATAGAGTGCATAGAAGAATTCTATGACTTGCATGACGTGAAAATAAGCGCAAAAAAAAAGGATATGTTTCTTGTCTATAAGAAGTCTCGAAGAGCAGACCTTAATCTCTTGTGGGTCCGATTTCTTCTCATAAGTTTCTAGAAAGCTGAATCTTGCGCTGTGGCAGCTGCACGATGACGACAAACCCGACGAGGGGCGCTGCCGCTCCTTGGTCAATTCTGCTCGCGGCTGTGGCGACTAACGCTCACTTCAGAAAGCGCATCGTCGGATTCTTGCAAAATGTCCGTCCCAGATCAATGTTCGCCGAAAGAGTATGCTATAGTTCTTTTTCCGGGATTCCAGGCGCTCGACGTCTTCGGCCCGGTAGACATCTTGAACATCTTATCGGAGACGAAAACGATTCGGTTGTCCATACTAGCGCCTACCCTGGACCCCATCTCGACGAGAATTCCAGGGTCGAACCAGACGATTGGGCAGTCAATTGTTCCGACGCATACCTTGGAGAATCCGCCGCAGGATGTGGAAGTTCTGCTTGTGCCCGGTGGCAAGGGCACGCGCGACCAGGACCTGACGAAGCCATTTGTCGACTTTCTCCGGACCGCATATCCGAGGCTTCGATACCTATTGACCGTTTGTACGGGCAGCACTTTGGCTGCGAGGGCTGGATTACTGGATGGGAGGCGAGCCACGTCCAACAAGCTGGCATTTGAATGGGTATGAAACAGAGTCCAGACTACACACGAACAGCCTTCAAGCTTCAAGTTTCGAAAGTCAGATCAACAGGCGCTGACAAATATGCGCTTGCTTCACCACACAGGCCACGAGTTTTGGCGCAAAAGTAGAGTGGGTGGCCAGGGCCAGGTGGGTGACTGATGGCAACATTTGGACGTCGTCAGGCATCTCGGCCGGAATAGATATGATGTACGCCTTTGTTGCTGAGTTGTATGGATCGCCTGTCGCGGCGGATATTGCAAAACGTTCAGAATATACGCGGCATCTAGACTCAGCGGACGATGCCTTTGCGCATCTGGTCGAGGAATAGAGCAGAGGTCAAGCGATCGTCACAAAGCATACATACGCGCACCTCGCACCTCAGGGAGAATCTTGCTTCTGCCAGTCGATCCCCCCCGGACCGAGGGCGCACACGAATCCACGTACGCACTCTCTGAACCGGCTTTTCCGTCGTTACAAACGGTGGCCAAACGCTGTCGGACCCCTCCGAAACCTGCATGCATTGTCATCGACTAGAGTATTGTCATTGACCTTTTTGTGGTTCGGGACCAGGGCTCACGACAGTCGTAGCTCAAGCTTAAGCCACGCCTATTGATAGGCCGCACCGAAAACAGGGGGTCGGGTCGTCGATCGATCACAGAAGAAATTGGAGTATTTCCAGAGCGCGGGGGGGTTCTGCTGCAGAAACCCAATCGGCGGCAGCTGCATCCTACGTAGAAAGAAGCGAACGAATCGAGGAAGACTGTGGTGCATACGCGCCGGGCACGTATTGGTTGGACGCACCCTTTTGAATCCTACCCACGGGCGACACGAATCACATAGGCTAGACAAGGATGCGTGGAGCGCACCTTCCGGGCGTCGTATTCCGAAGGCTGACTGTCAGGCAGCACTCGTGAGTCAGCCCGACGTGGCATGAAAGAGATGAAAAAAAAAAGACGCTTTGTCGGTCCTGATATTGCGACTGACCTCTCTTCAAAGAGCACGCAGCTGAATCCTACTGTCTCGGCCCCACATCCCAGAAATGCGCCGTGGGGGGCGGGCGCGGGTGGCGCGACAAAGACGTCTGGTGTGTGTGATTTCGTGTGTGTGTGATGGGTATGGGTGAACCATGTGGAAAGGTGTCGCAGCCTGGCATGAGCCAGAAAAGCCACCGTCTCCGCACGGAGCATCGGAAGCCATAGAGCGCCATTTTTGGGACTTTTTGAAAAGGGAGACGCATATGGTAAGCCCACGTTAAACGAAGGGAACAAGAGACTGCGTGCGCTCGACGCGCAGGAACCCATTAGTTGGGCGGGCGGGCGCATCTCTTCAGGGCTGACGACGAGCGAGGCACAGAGGCAGCCAGGGGGAGCCAGAGTTAGTCAGCAGGGATGGGACGGGCCGTGGAAGCAGAGGGCAGGAGGCCACGGTCACGCCGCGATGACGAACGATCAGCTGGCTCCTGCCCACTGCGTGGTGCCTGAGGGATGCCTGTGCATTGCCCTGTTTGTTTGTGCATCGGGTGGTACATCAGTCACTGCATGGGATGGTGTGTGGGTAATCTGCCTGGCTGGTGTGCACGGTGGGCCAGTCATCTTATCAGATCCGCTCACCTGTCCAATGTCTCCAGAAGCATTGAACCTTGTCGACTTGTTGAACCTAGGCAGGGACTCGGTGCCCAGCCGGGATCTTGGGGCTTCCTAGTTTCCCTGTTCACTGGTGCTTAGAGATGCTTACGGCCGTGGCTGCTTTTAATACGATGCTGGTGACTCACTCCGCCGGTCGCCTTCAGAACTTAGCCTTTCCTTTCCTTCTTCCTTTCTCCCCCCCTTTCCCCTTTTCGCATACTTTTCGTCGTCCATACATACACTTTTCGATGCTTGTTCGTTCGATGCGCCAGTCGTCCCGGCCTGACACGACGTAGGCTGCCGAGGCCCCGAGTTCTTGGCCGTCGCCATTCGGCATTTGCCTGCTGCGCTCGCCAATAAACTTGCTGCCTGCATCAGTCCGTCGCCATGTCTCGTCGGGTCTCGCAGAGACCACACTCCCGTGGTGATGCCGGGCGAAGCTGTCACGAGCCATCTCCATACTCTTCGTCGACTCTCTTGGAAATTCCGCATGAGCGATCGTCACTTCTCCCGTCATCTTCTCGCACGGCGCGCAGCAGCCAAGCACCGGGCGTGGCTCGCGTCGAGACGGCGGCATCGCAGCTGACAACCTCGGAGCGAGCCTGGCTCTTCTTTGGTATATTCCTCGTCGGTTACGCGTACGGTCTCGAGAGCCAGCTCCGATCAACATACCAGCCCTACGCGGCGTCGAGCTTCTCGCTGCACTCGTACACCTCCACCATCAATGTTCTGCGCAGCGTCGTTGCCGTGGCCGTGCAGCCGACGGCCGCCAAGGTTGCCGACATCGTTGGCCGATTCGAGATCGTGTTGGCGTCGACCGTGTTCTACGTTCTGGGTCTTGTTATAGAATCCACCGCCTCGTCTGTGTATGCGTTTTGCGCCGGTGCCATCGTTTACCAGATTGGATATACCTGCATAGTTTTGCTTCTCGAGGTTTTGGTCGCCGACTTCTCGTCCATGCGAGCGCGCGTTTTCTTCAGCTACATTCCAGCTTTGCCGTTCGTCATCAACACCTGGATCAGCGGCAGCGTCACCTCTGCCGTCATGGCCGCCATGTCTTGGCGCTGGGGGATCGGCATGTGGTGCTTCATTTACCCCGTCTGTTCCTTGCCGCTGCTGATGTCGCTGTACTCAATCAACCGCAAGGCGTCCAAGTCAAGGAACCGCATCCTGGCAGACCCCCAAGGCACCCGGGTCTCTTTCGACGTGATGAGGGCAGTACGCGAACTGGCGCATCTGTCGGATGCCGTCGGGCTTGCCATTTTGGTTGCCGCCTTTAGCTTGATACTGACGCCGTTGTCGGTCGTTGGCACCACGACTTCTCGATGGAGAAACCCGTACGTTATTTCATCCTTGGTCCTCGGATCCGTCTGCGTGCCGATTTTCATCATCTGGGAACGGCGAGGTGCCCGAAGCCCTCTGGTTCCTTTCCACCTCCTGACCGACCGCGGTGTCTGGGCAGCCCTGGCCGTGAGGACCCTTCTCAACTTCGCCTGGTACGTTCAAGGCAACTACCTCTACACCATCTTGATTGTCGCGTTCGACTTTCCGATCGGCGCCGCCACCCGCATCCTGTCATTTTTCTCCTTTTTTGGCGTCGTCAGCGGCGTCGTCGTCGGGCTGGTTGTGTACAAGGTCCGACAACTAAAGGCCATCATCGTCGGGGGCACGCTCATGTTTACGGCGGCGTTCATGGTGCTCTATCACTATCCGGGCGGCGCGACCTCCCATTCACAAGCGGGCATCATTGGAGGGCAGGTCCTCATCGGCCTTGCCAGTGGTCTTTTCGCGTATCCGACCCAGGCTTCCATCCAAGCTTCGGCGTCCCGAAACCACGTCGCCATCTTGACGGGTCTGTACCTGTCCTTTTACAATGTCGGCAGCGCTTTTGGCACCTGCTTGGCGGGAGCCATCTGGAGCCAGACGCTTCTTCCGGCGCTCGAAGAAAACCTGGCCTTTCAGCCGAACCGAACCCTGGCGAGGGATACGTACGACGCGCCCTTTTCCGTCGTGGCACAGTATCCCGTGGGAACCGAGATCCGGGGTGCCATCATCGACAGCTACAGGGCGGTCCAGAGATTGCTCTGCGCGGCTGGCCTCGTCCTGTGCATTCCAATGATTGCCTTTGCGCTCGCATTAAGGAATCCCAGATTGTCGGAGCACCAGGTGCAGGAAGAAGCACAAGAAGCAAATGAGGAACACGACGCATAGTAGATTTAGAATTGCACAATTAGAAGGCATAGCATTTGGGTTTTGTATTTTAATCATTAGCTGGATATTAATCATTTGCTGGCGGGGGGGACTAGATTTGCATCATGCAAGGCGTTCGTCAGGGATTCCCGGCGCAACACCATTTCGCAAAAATCCCAGCATTTTCATCTGAACAAAAAGTTGCCGTCGTTGAACGGCAAACCGACCTGCAGCCGTGGGACGCTGGATCGACGGGATGCGATGGGCTCAAAGGCGCGAGGTTTCTGGGGGGTATCGAAAAGTGGACAACTTCATTGAGTGGCGGTAAAAGGCACGCGCTGAATGTTTGCAGTGCGTCGAACGAACAGGAAAAATATTTTTCAAAAAGAGAAAAAGACAATTGATCTCTCGCTTAATGCGAAGGCTCTCCAATGACAAGAAAATGAGTAATCTTTTCTGCGTATATCCATTTCACGGGTGACGTGAGAAGATCGATGGTTTCAGAATTCCGGCTGTTTGCTATCTAGTACTGTTGGCCATTTATGTGCAGCGACGAAGGTGCCCACAGCTTGCCACTACGTACACCACCACACCAAGCACTGTAGCAGCAGAACAGTAAGCCGCCAACATGCGAGCGCTGCCCGAGGGCCCCACGGCAGCCAGCGGCCGGTACAGTCAGCTGGGCGGGCGACATCGGACATAGCCCGAAACTCGATGGAAAAAACCACAGTTTTCCGCCGTTAGGTGAACATCTGGCACTGGATTGAATTACACACAACACTCCTTTCCCCTCTCACTCAAGGGAGCGCCGCTACTGCGTCGTAGCTATGGCGTCGCTTCCTCAGGATCCCGCGAACCCAGACAAAAGAAAGAGCCCCAGTGCTCTGCGATCGATTCTCGCCGGCTCAGCAGCTGGAGCTATCGAAATCGGTGTGTCATCTGTGTTTCTCCTCCTGCCAGGTGCACCGACATGCGCATTGCTAACGATTGGTCGTCACGCATAGCCATCACATATCCTGCTGAATGTACGTTTTGTTGGCGCTCATGTAAAAACCGGAGCCATCACTGATCCAAACAGTTGCCAAGACGAGATCGCAGCTCAACAGACGCTTAGCCGAGGGACAGAAGCTGCCGTGGCCACCGTTTGGGAAGCAGTGGTACGCGGGCTGCACGACGCTCATCATAGGCAACTCGGCCAAGGCGGGCATTCGTACGTCTCCCAAACCCAGACGTGATCCGTGTCCAGTGGGAAAGAGGAGAAATCTAACGCGCACCGAACGAATCAGGATTCGTCGCATTCGACCAGTACAAAACCCTGCTCGCAGACGAGAATGGGAAACTGTCCGGTCCCCGAACCGTCCTGGCCGGATTCGGCGCCGGCGTCACCGAGTCGTTGCTGGCCGTGACGCCGACCGAGAGCATCAAGACGACGCTGTACGGTCCCTCGCTCTCCCCCCTGGGGCCGCGACCGCCAAAATGGTGACGACTAATCGCGCTCTTTGTGCCAGGATCGATGACAGGAAATCCGCGAATCCTCGCATGCGCGGCTTCTTGCACGCCGTCCCCATCATCGCCCGCGAACGCGGCATCCGCGGCTTCTTCCAGGGCTTCGTGCCCACCACGGCCCGCCAGGCAGCCAACAGCGCCACCCGCTTCGGGTCCTACACCTTTCTCAAGCAAATGGCCGAGTCGTACACGGCTCCGGGCGAGAAGCTCGGCGCCTTGGGCACGTTTGCCATTGGCGGCGTGGCCGGCCTGGTGACCGTCTTTGTGACGCAGCCGCTCGATACCATCAAGACGCGGATGCAGAGCATCGAGGCCCGTCAGCAGTACGGAAACACGTTTCGCTGCGCCAGCATGATCTTCAAGCAGGAGGGCGTCTTGACCTTTTGGAGCGGCGCCCTGCCGAGGCTGGCGAGGCTGGTCCTGAGCGGGGGCATCGTCTTCACCATGTACGAGAAGAGCATGGACTTGTTCAACAAGTTGGATCCGGAGATGAAATATATATGAATTGAGGTGCGCCTGGGCCATTGGCAACGTGTGACGTGCTGTTGAATCGACGCTTAGAGTACTCGATACTTTTATATGTGAGAATTCATGGGTATATTCCTGTATACCAGCCATGACAGAAATACATTTAAAGCCGGTCCTGCTTCTCCCAAAATGTGCTCAAATGTATTGTGCATGTCTCCTGTGAGATTGTGGGCCTGTGTTCTGGTCCCTGGAACACGGCCTCCTATCAAGCGCCTTCGATACGGCATAAACAAGATTCGTTCTGCTGCTCGTCCGAGTTGCGAAGCATCATTATCCGTTGCCCAGCCCATTCTTTTTTGTTGTGGCAACCCAACAGCCAAAAGCGCCTTGTGCCTGTCTGCCCGTTTCAGCGCACTGAAGAGCCCGAGTCGAGTACTTTGAATTCTAATCCACACTTGTCCTCGTCGCAACCTTCACCTGGAATTACTGTAGTCGAATCATCCCGGACAACCGCTTTCCCAACCGCTCCAACCACGATCGTCTCGGCGCCTCCTCAATCTCCCGAACCAGGTCCTCAAAGTATGTTGGCTGACTCTTTGGTTTCAGCATCGGCCCTTTGAGTCGAAACTATCTGCACATCAGTGTCCGTGTCTCTGTCAAGAGTTTCATGCTCGAGGAAGGAGAGAGCGCACCCGGTCGTGATATTTGTTCTGCACGAGGAACTGCAACGCTCTCGCTTTCAACGTCTCTTCTGCTTCCATGCCCGGGCTGGGCTTCTTGTAGCGCTCTTCGACGGCGGTGCGCAGCACATCTTGGAGCTGGTAGTCGGGTCGGAGGTCTTGCTTGGGCCACTTGACGAATGCGTCGGCGTAGATGCGTCTCTGCCAGTGAAGACGATGTTAGGGAAAAAAAAATGGTCAAGCTGTGAGTATCATGCTTCTGTCATTGGGCGCGTTTTTCGGAATGCAAGCTTACAGCTATTGAGCGAGACATTTTCGCTGGTGCTCTTTGACGATGTTGGGATTTGCAACGTGACGATACGATTGGTGGCTTCGTCAGAACGGTGGATGTCATTCGGGCCAAGGCATTGAGCTGTACAGTGTCCATAACCTTGTGGACGTGGCGAGGAGGCGCGTGGATTGCGGATCCACAATGTGTCAAGGGTGTGCAATGCGTACTGTACGAGCCGGTTTTTACAACTGTGCGCTAGTGCCAACGTTGGACACACCACGTCAGCTGGGGCTCCGCAAAGGAAACGACTGGAAGGCCAATGTCATCATCCAAAGCAACCGCGCCAATCTTTTAGTTTCTTGCAGCGACCTGCATGTCGCCCTTCCGTTCCGTCCCAACACCTGGATTCTCCATACTCTGCTGACTGCTTGCGCGCTCCCCTATCAGCCCTGCTTACTGCGGCCCCTTCTCCTCTTTGTCCTTGGCCGCATCAGACGTAGTCTTTTTTTTTCCCTGTCGTTGCGTCGCCGCTTGGCTTTCCGTCTCCGTCCTCTTAGCTTTTCACAAGCCCACTCACTCCCCGACTGGCGCCCGTGGCACTGCGTTTCCGCCCCTGACTCGTGTGGCCCCCCGTCGCCTCACGCATTTGACTCCGTGCGCAATCCCTGGCAACACTACGACCTTCTTCCGTCAATCATCTTTCGTTTTGTGACTTTAGAACAAGTACACGCCTACAGAATGGCTCGAACTGGTCGATACGAAAGGGTAGGTTTCTGCTTGCGTCTAGGCGGCTCCCTCTCCCGATGTGCGCCCGCGGGCATTGTCGTGCTCACACAGTACCAGGTCAATCATCGCGACGACGAAGATGTCCCTTCTCCTCTATCACCTTCGCATCCGATTCCAACGTCTCCCCCGCCCTCTTTCCACTCGCGGGCCTCGTCTCCTTCGCGGCGAAGCCGAGTCGATCCCGATTTGGCGGACGCCTTTGACGACAACGACGATTCTAGCGATGACGAAGTCGACGACAGACAACGCCTCGTCAGGCAAATGACGTCGCCTTCCATCTCTCCGTCGGCATCGTTCCCGACAGTCCACCAAGCATCATCACATCCTCAGCCGCCAGCGGCGGGAGTCAGCGTGGCATCATCTGGCGCCAGGCCCCGGGTAGTCGGAGGTGGTATTGGCTCCGACGGTGTCTTTGCCAACCTGTCGGCGAAGCCTGAGCGAACGGACTCTGAGAAGGATGAAATGCCTCCGGTACGTTTGCGCCCGCCACAGGCCATCTTCTTCCGTTGAGCTATCAAAGTGCTGATGATCAACAGTCGTACGAACAAGCAGCTGCCGACGCAGCACCGCCGTACTGGGAAACGACCATTCTTGCCCCCGGCATGGGCGGCCTCGACGAAGTCTATGTGGATGGAATGCCTGTCGGCTCGATTTTCTCATTTCTGTGGAACGGCATGATCTCAACCTCTTTCCAGCTCGTTGGATTCTTGCTCACATACCTACTGCACTCGACCCACGCCGCCAAGAATGGGTCCCGCGCTGGACTCGGTATCACGCTCATCCAATACGGCTTCTATATGAAGGGCTCTTCGGGGAGCAGTGCACCTGTCATGAACGGTCCCGACGGATACGCGGCGCCTCCTGACCCAAACTCACACGAGTTCCAGTCAGGAGAAGTCACTGACGGTGGCCCGGTAGTAATCACCGGCAGCGAGTGGATGGCCTATGTGCTGATGGTTGTGGGATGGTTCATTCTTATCAAGAGTGTTGCCGAGTTTCTGAAAGCTCGACGTCATGAGCAGTTGGTACTCCAGAGTCCCGACCGTGGACTGAGTGTTCCTATCGTTGCCGAGGGAGAAAGCCCGGAGCTAGTCGTCTAGGCTGGCCCGATCCATTCGTATCTCAAGGCGTATATAATTACGACAGCAATCTGGGTTTATGAGCGAGCAGTCTTTTTTGCGGACCGCGGGGCTTGGCCGCGTGGCATTCTTTTGAGCGCTTTTCCTTTTCTCTTCCCTCCATTACTTTTTCTCAATTTTTGATTATCTCCGCCGCGTTCTTTCATTGGGTGCAAAAATCGAATGGAGCCTCGTTGTTGGCTCTTAGCATACAAAACAGTCTGGTGCGGCCAACGGAATGTAGTGTTGCCAAGCATTATCAGAAAAAATCTACGAGGAGCTTTCTCTTGCATGTAAATCGGCCATGACCTGTTTTTTCCAAAATAAAATGTCCAAGTGAACGTCCCAAAAGAGAATGGGACAATCATGCTCAGGAGCGATTCTCGTCAACTAACGGCTTAGCCTGTGCAAAGAGTCGACTTGCCATTTTTCTCGATCAGCAAGCATAGTCAGGTGTCGAGACGCATCCATGATCTGGCAGTTCGGCTCGTCATCGCCCCACTTGTCCTCAACACCCCCGTTCACGTCATATTAACGCACACCGTAACGAAAGCTTGTCTGAATTCAAGCGGCCTCAGACTTGCAATGAGCTAACCACGAATGAGAAGCACGCGTGCAAGGAGTAGAGCTGGCTCGAAATCATTTCGGTGCTCACATTCGACTGTGGGTGCATGCATACATGCAGGATCCTCAGAGCCGTGCCTTCCACCCACCTTGGACGAGGTTTCAGCATGGCCTGGCGATGTTCCGGGAACTCCAACGCCCAACTCGTTGAGAACATGTGGCGGAATGGTCTGATTACCGATGCGCGCGCCAAAGCGGCATTCCTTCAGGTACACGCCACTGCTTCGAGGGCTGATTCTCCCTACTTCCGGGTGTTTTGACGCGCGACGGATCTCCTGCTGCAAGCCTTTTGGCTTTCCACACACATGGCTGACCGACCTCTCTGCAGGTCGATCGAGCGCACTACGCGCCGTCCCGACCGTACGAAGACTCGCCTCAAACGATTGGTTTCCACGCTACGATTTCCGCTCCGCACATGCATGCCATGGCCGTGGAGCACGTCATTTCATACCTCGTCCCGTCCGAGGAGAACCCCGCCCCTCGCGTGCTCGACATCGGCTCCGGGTCAGGCTACCTGACGCACTTGCTGGCGAACCTGGTTGGCGAGAGGGGCCTCGTCGTCGGCCTCGAGCACATATCCGCGCTGCGGGACCTGGGCGAGTCCAACATGCGCAAGAGCCAGCAAGGAAAGGAGCTGCTAGAGTCTGAAAAGGTCATGTTCCGACTGGGAGACGGGAGGCTGGGCCTCAAGGAGCCGGCGAGACAGGGCGAGGAGGAGCGCGGAACGGCCTGGGACGTGATCCACGTGGGGGCTTGCGCGAAGGAACTGCATCCCATCCTCATTGAGCAGTTGAAGGCGCCGGGATGGTGAGTTTTTTTTTCTTCTCCCGCTGAATGGCTGCGGAGTCTGACGTGGTATCGACGAGCGGATAGCATGTTTATACCCGTCGACGATGACGAGGACGGCGAGTCGCAGTCTGTTTGGCGTGTGGCAAAAGACGAGCACGGCACGATATCGAGGAAGAATGTTTGCGGTGTGCGATATGTCAAGTTGACGGATCCTCCGATATGAGTACACTACAACTCATTCGACAAGACACTGGAGACTGGAGACTGAAAGAAGCAGCCGGATGTGTTGGTCGGTGCAAGTTCCCAGAGAGAAATGTCCATCCAATGCGTCAAATTGACGAGCCGTCCGAGATGGGCGCTCAACTAAATGATGCCGTCACTCGATGCAAAACTGAAAACAGGGCGAAGAGAAGCCAGCAATGCAATTCGATGTACGATTTTGACGAAGAAACAATTCAATGACGCGTGGAATTGATGGGCCCTCTTCAGGCAATAAAAATTACAATGCTTTCGTTGGGCACGAGACTAAGCTAGGAAAAGGAGCCATTTCGTGTTTCGATGGAATCCCTACAAGTATACTCAGACGGCGTGAAAGAGTAGACGAGCCCTCCGACACGAAGATCAAAACAAGATAACCGTCGTCTGACACGAGGTAAGAGAGAACAAAAAGCCGGTCTATACTTGGATACAAATTTCCTGACAAAGAACATCCAAGCGTCGTCTCCACCACGTGGTCAAATTGCAGTGCGTGAGCACGACATGTACGTACATGATTGGGAATATGTCTGTACATGATGTCCAACTCGAAAAAAAAAGAACAATCTCAACCACAAATTTTTAAAAAAAAAAGAAAAAAAAAGAACAAGAAATCAGGGTATCATCGGAAGAGAATGCAACGATATGGCATCAGAAACACCTTGTTTTGTTGACAAATCTGGACTTGAATCATGATTCATCCTCCACTCAAGCCATGGCGGCAGCGAAAAGGACGGCGGAAAAACTAATGGCCAGCACCACGGTGCTCGCAGGCCGCGCGTCGCCTTGGCTGATGACGGCAGACCCAGTGATGCCAGCGCCTGGCGTTTTGGCAGCCTGACTTACGGCGGCAAGTTGACTCGAGAAGGCGGCTGCGGCTGACGGTGCCAGGGCGGGTGCGATGCTCCCAATGAAGGTAGGCCGAGCTGGGGACTGTTTCGCCCCAAGCTTTGTGCCGTTGCACGGGCACGGCTCCTTGATGATCCGAAGAGCAGAAGAGTTTTTGGTAATGGCGGCTGTTGACTGGTTCCGGAGAGAGTACTTGACACAAGGCGAGGAGGGCAGCGTCAGGACGCGCAGGGCGGTCTGGTTGCGAGCAGAGCAGTTGGTTCCGTTGGCAGTACAGGACACTACGGTGAGCTGCACGTCGGTCGTCCCTGCAGAGATGTTGGCGGCCCTGTTGGCGGCAAGAAGCACGTTGGAGACGTTGAAGGCGGCTCGGCTCGGGATCCAGTACGGCCGGTCTGCCGGCGAGGCGACTGTGGCGGGAGCGGCGGCGGCGACCAACAGGCCAGCGATGAGATCACCTGGCTTCATTTTGGACTGACGCTGCGTAAGTGATTGCGAAGCACTGGATAGATGTCTCCAATACGAAAGCGCAAAATCTCGTGGGCACTGGCTAGGCGGCTTCAGTGATGGCAATGTGAGACGAAGATGGACCTTTGGCGAAGGCCTGGTACGGAGAAGGATGCAATAGAAAGGATGACCAGGGAACGTTGACCCGGGATACTTTGAGGGCTGAAAGAAAAATCTCAAGACCACCAGATTCTTCATCACGGACGCCCAACGCTGGCATTGACGGAATATAAAGCACACTACACGACTTGACCAGCCTCGCCGGCCAATGCCTCATTTCTCGCGCCAGTACATGAAAGATGACTGCGTCACAGACGTCGTGAGAAATAAAGAGGCAGGATCTTGTCAGGCGTCACAAGCATACAAGAGGCAGGGTCTTGTCAAGCGTCACAGGAAATACAAGAGGCAGGGTCCTCTTACAGCAGTCACAAGAATACACGAGGCAGGGTCTTGGGGCAAAAAGGGGCCTCTGGTATGCAATCCGACTTGCGGCGCGGGCAAGGCTGCGTGCTCTTGAGCGCCGCTGTGAGGGATCGGGTGCGGTAGCACCGACGGGGAGACGAGCCACCGACACGAATTGGCGGATGGTTGAGTTGCTGGGTTAGCGTGGGTGTTGCGTTCCAGTGACGGGCTGCCGAGGACATGAGGGTTGCGTGGGACAGGATGCCGGAAGATGTCTCAGATGGATGCCACGGGGACAAGGGTCTGCAGAGAAAAGTTGGCGTGGTTTGCGGCACGGGAATAGATTTGTTTTTCTATTGTATTGAGTGGCAGTGTAGATGTCTTGACAGATCCTGACTGGTGTACTTTGATGGACAACAAACGACGAGGCAAGTCATCTACCTACATACACGTAGGTAGCCATGTTGAAAGAACACCCTGTGCAGCGTACATCAAGCCATTCGTCCCATCATGCCGCCATTTAAAAAAAGAAAAAAAATCCCCCGAGAAGCATCATCTTTGCACAACAAGAGATCGCACAGACTCAACAGCCGCCACAAACTCCGTAAGTTACCTACTCGGCAAAACTACACTCCCTCCTTAGCCAGCCTCCCAACCAGACTCCTCCCCGGACTATCCCCCCTCAGCCACTCGTCCTCAGAAAAGAGGTCAAACATGCCGACCCTGCGCAGGACGGGGATGGCGGCGCGGATGGCGGGCTCGAGGTCCTTTCGGCGCTGGGCGTCGCCGGCGTCATAGGCCCGGATGTTGACGAGGAGGGCGCCTATGGTGCCGGTGGGCACCTTCTCGCCGGTGGGGAGGGTGACGACGGGGAAGGATCCGGCGGGGGTGCCGAGGGTCTGGTTGTTGAGGGCGGCGAGGTGGTCCTGGGACATGATGGTGATTTGAGGTGTGTGTATTTGTTTGTGTAGGTGTTGGGTGGTGGTTGCGATGTGCGGGGAAGTGAGGGTGGCGAATTAAATAAATAATGATTAAAATGATTAAAATAGAAATAGAAATAGAAATAAAAACCAATAAAAGGAACAAATACTAAGCGGAAAAAGAGACAAAAAAAATTAATGTGAGAATACCAGATATGACGCAGACGCAGGATTGCCTTTCTTTTTTTTTTTTTCACTCTGCCCAAGCTACGTGTACACTGAAGAATGATTTGCAGCAGGGGCATACACCAGACTTACAGAAGATACGTACAGTGCATACCGCTGTAAGAGGCCGCTACTGCGACGCCCTCAGCCCAGGCCAGCCATTGACTCGGGCTTCAGAGCTGCCAACCTGGACGGGATTGATTGGTTTTGATTGTCAGAAAAGAGAAAAGAGAGAAGAGAGAAGAAAAGAGAAGAAAAGAGAAAAGGGGGGAAAACGGGGACAAAAAGGGGACAAAGGGAAGAAAAAAGGGAAGAAAGGAAGAAAAAGAGATTGTCATGCGGCTTCATGGCCAGTCCGCCGAGTAAATGCATTCCAGAGCAAACTCTGGGAGTACCTTAGAAAGCCTGCACCCCGTCCCTCGAAACCACTTTGCCAACATGCTCGTCCCTCTCGCCCTCGACCACGCTCCTCACCAGGTCCGCCCCCGACGCCGGATCCCCGGCTCCCGCCGCCTTCAGCCTCTCGGCTCCCGCACCGCCCAGCCCCGTGGCCAGGAATCCCGGGCTCACGGCAAACGTCTTGACCCCGTCCTCCCTCAGGATCCAGTGCCACGTCAGCATGCACATGTTGAGCGCCGTCTTGGCCGACTTGTACCCCTGGCCCAGACGCTCGTGCTTGGGCCAGCCGGGCCCGGGCCTGGGTCGCCACGAGGGCAAAAAGTTGGCAGAGGCCTCGCCCAGGCTCGACGCCCCGGACGTGACGAAGATGAGGCGCGCGTCGGCCGATCGCAGCAGCAGCGGGGCCAACAGCGTCGTCGTCACCTGGGCTCCTGTCACGTTGACATCGTAGGCCCGGTTGAAGATGGTCCGGAGGGAGGCCATGTCGGTGGAAAAGAGGCCATCAAAGCTGGCGCCTTGATTGCAGGCAGGGAAGAATGATGTATGGTTTGCCGCTTAGCATCCTGACGCGTGACGATTCATATCGAGTCAAGAGGGGATAAACTAACTATGAAAAGAAAAAGAGAAAAAGAGAAAAAAATATTATAAAATAATATAAAAAAAAAGAGAAAATAAAATAAAATAAAATAAAATAAAATAAAATAAAATAAAATAAAATAAAATAAAATAATGACCTACCCGCATTGTTAATCAAAACATCCACACAGTCCACCTTGGCCTCGACCATCTCCACGGCCCTCCGTATCGACTCGTCGTCGCACACGTCGATCTGCACAGGCTCCACGACCGAAGCCGACCGCGAGACGAGCGGCTCCAGGCCGGCCATGGCCTCTTGGGCCCTGCCCGCATCGCGGCTGCCCAGGAAGATGCGGTACGCGCGGGACGAGGACAGCAGCGCCTTGACAGTCTCGAGCCCGAGGCCCGTGTTGGCGCCTGTGATGAAGACGACGGTCCTGTGTGCCATGGTCCTTGTCGTTTCGTTCTTTCGTTCTTTCTTGTCCAGATAAAGGGTTTCTTTGCGCCGTGTACCATTTGTCTTTTTGGCGGCACGGCACGTAGAGCGCCTTTTATACATGTGCGTAGCTCGAATCACATGATACGAGGCGTCTTACTCGCCTGGAAACTAAAGAAAGACTTGTATTTTCCACGTTTGCCTTCTCATTCAGGGCATTTTCGGCTTTCGGTCGGAAATAAGAATTCGCCGGGAAGCAAAAACCCCGCCAACTTACTTGCAAAACGGTTTCTCCATCTTCAGTCAGTCGCCCAAAACAAAAAAACCATCGTCACTTCACACGCTTTCCCCATCCAGCACAGTCAACCCCTCATACCCCCCCGTCCTCAAAACATCCGTGTCAACCACAAACACAGCCAGCAGCCCGGCCCCCTCGGTCTCGCTCGCATTCTCCCCCACAGTATGATGACAACCTGGCCGCTCGAAAAAATTCTCTCCGGGCCCGTACACGGTCGGCGGCTCGCCGTTCATCCCGCTGAGCACATGGCCCGTCTGGACGATGGCCACGACGGTCGCCCCGGCGTGGCGGTGGGGCGGCGTGAACCCCGAAGGCGGGTAGGATACTTGGAGGCCTACGAGGGACTTTCCGGGTATGTTGGTGATCTGGTGGTCGAAGATGACGCGGACTGTTTCTCGAGGACGGGTGCTAAAAAAAAATGTGTTAGTTGGAGGTGTGAGAGAGGAGGGGGGCTTGGAGCAGACTTGCGTGTTTCCTTTGACTTCCTCCATTTGACTTTTTTTTTTTTGAATGGATCGAAGACTGAGTGATTGAAGTGAATTTCTGCGTGAAACTTGATGCACATGATGGATTCTTTCAAGCCTGAAAGATACCCTTTTATACCTGCCTATGCAATGCTGGTTCGACGCCGCCGCCGATGATTCGGGTCGCGACCCGACCGGATCCTGACCCCATTTGACCGCGGAATGTGGCCCGAGTGCCCCGCGACCTGCGACCCGAGCTCGACCCGAGCTCGACCCGAGCCTCACCCGACTTACAAGCAGAGCAAACACTATAAATGCCGTCTCGTCCTTTGACCGACAGCGTCTCAGCAAACAAAACAGAGTCTTTGATGATCAACTTCCATCATTCACAGGTCAGCTTCAGTCATAGATCAACTTTAGTTATAGATCAACTTCGTCACACAGCAACCCAGTCACAGACTTCTACAGTCAACTCACCCCAATGGACGCAGTTCAGATCCTCGGCGACAAAGACACCCCCAACATAACCCTCACCCACAACGTGCCCATCCCCGTCCCGCAAGACAGCCAGGTCCTCGTCAAGGTCTACGCCGCCGGCATCACCGCCGACGAGGTCGGCTGGCCAGAATTCTACCGCACGACGCTCAAGATTCCCGGACACGACATCTCCGGCCAGGTGCACCGCCTCGGCCCCTCGTACGCGGGTCCCCTCAAGCCCGGCGATGAAATCTTTGCCATGATCCAGGCCGAGGCTGATGCCGGCGGACAGGCCGAGTACGCCATAGCTTCCCCAGACGAGATTGCCCTCAAGCCAGCCAGCATCTCGCACGCCCAGGCTGCCGCGCTGCCCATTCCCTTCCTGACCGCTCGCGAGGCCCTGTTTGAGCGTGCCAACGTCCGCCGCGGGAGCAGGGTGCTGGTCACGGGGGCCTCGGGCGCTGTTGGGCTGTGCATGGTGCAGATTGCCGCCAGAGTTGTCGGGTGCGACGTCGTCGCCCTGGCATCGGCCGAGAAGCACGCCGGCGTGAAGGAAATGGGTGCAAACACAGTCGTCGACTACAACACGCCTCTCTGGGAGAATGCCGTCCGGGACGTCGACGTGCTTCTCGACACGGTCGGGTCGGAAACTCTCTCGAGGGCCTCGACATGCGTCAGGCCAAACGGCACTGTTGTTTCCGTGGCTGATCCCCCTCCGCCATGGGCATTTGGTGGTGCCGACAAGACCGACGAATCGGACGGCAGCCGTGCGGACGTGAAACGCATCTACTTCATCGTCACGGCCAGGGGTGACGTCCTCTCAGAGTTTGCAAAACTTTCCGACGAGGGGAAGCTGCAGCCCGTGCCGGTGCAGGTCTTTTCCCATCACCAAGCTCTGGAGGCTTGGGACTATGCTGGCAAACGGGGCCGACAGGGCAAAGCAGTCATTGAATTTGTCCGGTAAAGACATGTCCAAGCTCTGCCAGAGCATCATGGAAACGGCCTGCTTGGAGTGAAGTTGAAGGAATGTGAAGGCGGCCCGAACATAGTTGGCAGAATTTTTAATTTTTTCTGTTTTTCCGCCTTTCTTCTAGAAGCAGCTTCGCAACATGGCCAGGTCAAGACCAGGAATTCCTTGCTCAAGATGCCCCAAGACGTCTCCCTGCTCTCGACTCTCGAATACGGCTCTGGCCATTAACCGAATCTCGCTCGACCATTTCCTTGCCTGTGGCCAAATACCCTCAAACGCGCCGAGAGTGCCGAGGAAGACCCGCACAAGATCTTTAGCGTGCTGATACTCCGGGCCGTCGAGGTGGTACTGGCAGGCGGAGATGTGTGCCGCGGCGGCCATGGAGCCCATGCACATAATGAACGGGCTGTGGGACGTGGGTGACGTGGAGAGGGTGAATAGCTCGACACATGCCCCGGCTGCTTTGATGGCCTGGAACGTGTGGCGCTCGTTGCTTTGCTGGATCGTCGGTGACGTCGACTGCCGAGGAGGCGCGTACTTGGAGCAGAGGATCTCCATGATGCTAAAGTGAAGCCGCGACCGCGGCCGATGGAGATGCGTCGTCACACTGTTCTGTTGGTAAAGTGTTTTCTTGTGGTGTCAAATTATGGAACTCACGTGTAAAGAAGCATGTGGGCTCGAAATAACACTTCATCGATGCATCCGTCGGATTGGACCGGTTCCTTTTTGCTCTCGGGCAGGTACAGATGCCAACTTGTAATGTTGGCCTCTGCGTTCTTGACCACTGACAAGACATCGTCGTCGGTCTTCTCAACCGTTTGCAGCGTACTGCCCAGTATCCTGGCCCCGTCGATGAGATACGTGAATGAGGAAAACGGGGCGACAGAGTCCTCGAACGCACGGTCATGGTATTCTGCCTGCGTTCGGGGACGCGGAATGCTCTGCGAGTCGGGCGTGAGTGCGCGCCGCAAGAAACAGGACAGAGAGCAAAAAAAAAGAACAAGGGGGACAAAAGAAATCAGGGAGATGAAAAGAACAAGCCAGAAAAAAAAGAGACAGCAAAACGTCAACGCTCACTCACACCGCTGACATAGTCTGTTTCCTCGCAAGGCAAGTCCACGGTGACCATGACACGCCACAGCTCAAAGGCAGGCGCGTGACGGATCCCGGCAAAGATGCCATCGATGATGTACAGCTCCCACCAAGTCCGCCTCCAGCTCTCTGCCAGAACCGGACATCCACTGCTGTGATTGTCAGCAAAAGACGCCACGTTCATGCCTAGGCGAAGAGCAAGAGAGCTCGCGTCGTCCAGGACGGTCCGCGCCCTATCCTGCTCGCCGCTCCACTCGAGCGCTCCGGCAAAGAGCATCAGGCACTGGACGCTGAACCCGTTCTGCGCAAGGCCCTGTGCAACGACGGCTTCCAGCGCCGCCCTGTAGCTGCCGGAACAGACGTCCCGCGCGTACAGCGATCCGATGAACGTCATGGCCTTGACGACGTCTGCAACGAGGGCTGGAGACTCGTCCATCTTCTCAAGGAGACAGGGTCTTGGAAGGACAAACGGATGCCCCTTGAAGAAGGAGGAGTAAAACGCATCGAGGGCGGTGCTTTGACGAGCATCACCGGACTCGTCCAAGAAGACGTCGAATGCGTGCTCATCCGTGTCATCCAGCGAGCATTGGACCGCAGTAGAGCTGCTCTGAGAGAATCTCGGATGCACTGACACCGTGCCCGCGTCACCTGGACTAGCTGTAGTTGTTTGGAAAGTGTCGTCTTGATCTGAGCCCGTGCTGGGCATTCGCCGGCGCCGCCTCCGAATGTCTTGATAAACACAGCCCTTGCCCATCTGCCGACAGCGGGAGCATCGAGGTTTCTGGCCGTCGCACCGGACATGTCGTCGACGGCATTTGATGCACGCAATGTTGATGCGATTTGGTATTTTGCGTCTCCCGCCGCTTGAGCCTCTGGGCGACGATGAGCTGCTCAGGACCATTTCGCTCGACGCTGCCTCGGCGCGTCTCTGACGAATGTGCGCTTGTGGCGGGGATGCACCATCAAGGTTCGTGGCTTGTCTCATGACGTTGGTGGGATACTGTTTATTGAGCGCGGTGTGCACCGATTCCGACAATAGCTACATATATAGTAATAAGAATTCCCTCATCATCACAAGCTACAACGGTTTCAAGCCGTCCAATCTTCCGTAGTATAGTGGTCAGTATGCAAGCTTGTCACGCTTGAGACCCGGGTTCAATTCCCGGCGGGAGAGCCACTTTTTTTTTGCCATCGACCTTTATTTCTGCCGGCAACTTCTTTTGCGAGGGCGAACACTTGCAAGGTCTGAATGACTTCTAGATAAATGCCTTTTTATTTTTCTTTTCTTCCTTTTTTTTGTTAATTTCTATTTTCTTACTTATTTTTCCTCCTACTTTCCTTCTTTCTTTCAGTGCAGGCCTAAACCTAACTTCTCCAATCGACATCCCTCACCAGCTAACTGACAAGCAATGACGTCCATCAAGGTGGCAGATGAAGAAAAGCAGGCATTTTCGCACGGGGACCAGCACCGATACATTCAAAAGTCCAATTCGATTCGTCGCCGTTGCTTACCTCGAGCCGCAAACAGCCATTCGAGTCGGCGGTGGCGGCAAGCCTCGGCGCCGAATTAGCTTTTCGGTTCTCGCGGCGGTAAAGGAAAGCCATCATGTGAGTCCCCCTCGCACGAAACGACAGTAGCGCAAAGCTTGTTCAAGCAAATTCGGGGGAGGGGTCAGCTCGTCAAACAAAAAAGGGTCTTTTCTTTTTGCTTGGCTTTAGGACGGACAGACATTCAGCCATTGGGAATCTCGACTCTGGTCTCTTTTGCCGAACACTCTTGGCCAGGGTGCTGGAAAACGCCACCGTCCACATGAGATTCTTTCCTTTTTCCATCTCCCCGGAGCTTTGTCGCCTTGTCTTACTGGGTGTCTAGCGCGGCCCAGGGTCCCGTTACTTTCCCGGCCGTCTTTTCGACTGCCATGTCTTCTTTTTTTGGTCCGTCGAGGCTTGCGTTATTGGCAAGTTGGTGCCAAGCCATGACTACTCGGACCTGGGGTTTCTTGGATGGACACTTGAGCTGCAGTGGCTTCCACATTGCAGCCACCAACTTATTCTTATTACCACATCGAAACTTGGTGAGCTGTCTAGGCTCACATGGACGTCATGGAC
Organism: Hypocrella siamensis; assembly: GCA_000731825.1. Classification (NCBI taxonomy): domain Eukaryota; kingdom Fungi; phylum Ascomycota; class Sordariomycetes; order Hypocreales; family Clavicipitaceae; genus Hypocrella; species Hypocrella siamensis. Next base: position 52,914 of record JMQE01000555.1, read on the forward strand.
TGTTTTTCTTTAAAAATAAAAATAAAAATAAAAAAAAACACGGTTCAACGATGGCTTGCCATGTTGGAGTACACTCCCCGCATGGGAAAGTTTCGCCTGTTTGACCATGAGGGGGATATATATGAAAGAGTGATCCCGAGCCGTGGGGTGTCGCAGAAACGCCTCTTGCGCCTCACGTCTTGACGACATCTCCCAGCCGGAATTCCTCACTTCAGGATGAAGAAACACTTGGTCACGGCGCACTTGTTGGCCGCCCTGTTGGGTCTTGTTCAGCAGGGTCATTGCCAGCAGGGAAATCAGACGTCGAGTCCCTACGCGCCGGTCTATGCCCAGTGTCCGCAGAACCTGGCAGTCCGGAACGCTTCACAGGTTTGGCGCCCCCAACTGCTGATCTAGAGGTCCTCGACATGGTCCGTCAAATGTGCTGACTCGGTATTCCCCCCCAGGGCCTTTCTCCCCAGGAGCAAGCATGGCGCAACGCCAGGGGCACGGCAATCAAGTCGTCTCTTCGCGATTACCTCAGGCTTGCCAACATCTCCGGGCTGCAGATAGACAGCTATATTGACGCGCTCAATGCGTCCACGGTCCCCGTCGTCGCCTTGTCAGTGTCTGGCGGCGGCACGCAGTCTGGCATCGGAGGCCTGGGCATCTGGCAGGCCTTTGACTCACGCTTTCCGCCGGCCGTGTCCGCGCGCACCGGAGGATTGACCCAGATTCTGTCGTACATCACTGGCCTGAGCGGCGGCGGTGCCGTGACTGTCGCGCTGTTGTAGGTGTGCCCCTTGTTGACTTGGCAGATCAAGAGTAGTTTCACGTCTTTCTTTTCTTTTCAGATTCAACAGCACCAGCCCACCCCTACTGACGCCGTGAAACAGAGCCGCCAACAATTTCAGCACTGTAAGCGACTTGCGAAAGGCAACCAACTTCTCGGCGTCGTACGTGGCCGGCCCGACCGGCAACACGACCGCCTTCTTCAACACAATCTTCAATGACATTGGCGCCAAGGACGAGCTGGGCTTCCCCGTCTCCGTCGCCGACACGTTCGGCCAGTTCTGGGGCTCGTGGCTGCCCAAGAACCAGACGTACGCAAACTACTCGGACATGGCGTCCAACTCGTCCGGATCAGCCTTCGCCGCCGGGCTGGGGCCCATGCCCATTGTCACGCTGGTCGAGGTGGTGCCGGGAGTGTCGCCCACGATTGGCGACATCATGTACCCCGGATTCAACTCGACCAATGGCTTCAACCTGACGTCGTACGAGGTGACGCCCTTTGAGTTTGGCAGCTGGCTGGGCGGCCGCGTCCAGGGCTTCATGCCGCTGCAGTATCTGGGCACGGGCATGGTCAACGGGTCGGCGCAGAACAGCAGCCAGTGCGTGCTGGGCTTCGACAAGCTGAGCTTCATGCAGGGATCCACGACGGACGCCTACGCGGCATACTTTATCGACGACTTTTACGGCATACCGGAATTTGCGAAGCGGAGTCTGGGAATGACGCACAGGAGCCTGGGAACGACGCACAGGCAGCCAACAAGGAGAACATCGCACTCGAAGCGCTCGGAGCACTCGAAGCGTGATATACCCATTCCGCCGAGCCAGCTGCAAAGCCCCCTGGTGCAGATTGTCAACGAGACTGCCGTCACGTTTCAGCAGACCATCAATGACACGTTGTGGTCGACGATCCCCAACCCTTTTCTCAATTACAGCTCTCCGATGACCGGAGTCTCCGACCTGCTCCTGGTGCGTTGATTGTTGTTGCGAGCATGGCCGACGATGGCGACGGCTGACCCTTCCTTGCGTAGCTCGACGGCAGTTTGGCCGGTGAAAACAACCCCGTCAGACCATTGATCGTGCCCCCACGAGGCGTGGACTTTATCATTGTGTACGAGGCGTCGTCCGAGGCGAAATTCAACTGGGTCAACGGCACCAGTCTTCAGAGTGAGATTTCTCCGTTTCGTCAAGAAAGGTTGAATCCCCCCGTCTTAACATAGTTCTTGCAGTCACCGCCACGTCAGCAGCGCAGGGAAATATTCCGTTCCCCAAGATCCCGTCAGTCAACACCATGATCGCCAGCAACTTCACGACGCAGCCGACCTTTTTCGGCTGCAACCAGACCAACGTGCCTCTTGTGCTGTACCTGCCCAACTCGCCGTGGATCGGCTACTCCAACTTCTCGTACATGAAGTCGTCCTTTACCGACCGGCAGCTCAACGACACGCTGTGGAACGCGTTTGCGCTGGCGACGTACGGCAACAGCACCCTGGACGCCAACTGGCCGGCATGCCTGGCCTGCGCGGCCATCAGCAAGAGCCTGGCGCGCGTGGGCGTGAGCCTGCCGGACCAGTGCTCGCAATGCTTCAGCGCGCACTGCTGGAACGGTGTCGAGAGCAGCGCAAACTTCACGGCGGCGCAGCTGGACCTCAAGCCCAAGTGGAACTCGACTCTGACCTTTGACCAGTGGAACAGGACCGTCTGGGAGGCCGACTCGCAGGGCGGCGGAAACGGCAGCGGCTCGCCTGGTGCGGCTGGTTACAAGCCCGGTCTGCTGTACTACCTTACTGTCTTGGCGCTCGGGTTGACTGTGCTCGCGTAGGGGGGATTGTATCAAAGGAGGATTGAAATCAGCGAATCCAGTTTCATCTGGAAGAGACCCAAGTGCGGAGTACGTACGTCAATCGAAAAAAAAAAAACAATGTTTCTCTTTGTTTGTGCAGAAACTTTCCCATGGGGGAATAGACGGCGGCTCCGTTGTGCCCCTGTTGGTTTACCCCCTGCGCATGACATCAGGGCCACGCAAACTGATGGATTGAATCCTGTTTGTCGCCTGAAAACCCCCGCATCATCCAAGTCCAGATGACTGCAAGTGCACGTAGATCCGTGACGACCGAGGCGTCCCAACTCAAAATGCGAAAAAAAAAAAAAAAAAAAAAAAAAAATCGATCAAGTCCGCCCATCTCGATGCCTCGGAGCCTTCACTCCGCGCACCCCAAAAACAAACAAACATTGGCCACATCCCCCCTTCAGCCCTGTTTCAAGGCAGACTATAAAAAGTGAGGGAAAAATCTACTTCAAAAAGACTACAGAATCCGCACTGAAGCAATCTCTTCCCACAACATAAAAACACACACACAAACGCACATCCATTCTTCTCAAACAGGGCACCGACATGCCGCCGCTCACCCTCGCCAACACAACACCCACAGAAGTGGAACTCAAAACCCCCCTCTTCGCACACGAGTGCCTCGTCGGCAACCCGACAGCAGACGACCGCACCGACGGCGGCGAAACAAGCCTCTTTTCGGATCCGTCATCGTCAAAGGGTACCGAGTCTGCGCAATGGCAGCGCCTTGTCGAGATTGAATCGATACATCTTTTTGACGATGCCAAAGCGGGCTGACGCCGGAGACAAGAAAATTCGTGCATACGAAAAAAATCACCGTGGTCACCTGACGAGCAGGCGCGGGATCTCTATGCAAAATGCTTGCAATGTCAATCACGACGCGAGGAGGGGGTAGGGAACAGCCCTGAGGACCTTTTGAATGGTTACGCAGCCCTTGGAATCATGTTTTGACGGGCTCTCTCGGGATTTTCTGAGATGCTGCGAATTGATGATGAATCGGCCCCATGCTGTACCTATACTGTACTTTTTTTTTATACACATTCACATATATCTTGCACTTCGCACGCAGATATACAGTATCCTCATCATGTATCTTCGACTGTGCAAGAGAGCGCCTCGGAATTCCTAAATATCTTTTCGCTCAACACCTTCTTTTTTCTTTTTTGGCAAGAAACAGGCTCAGTCGTCGCGGCTGTTCACGGCATCGGAACCTGCCATTCCTGGAGCATCGGGGTTGCAGCGTATTATGATGTCAATCGGGTTCGGCGATGGAACCAGGTCAATCCCGCTCCCCCTTGCATCGCACAAACCACCTGGCAGGCAACATAAAACCCCAATACGGAACTGTACATTTCAATCAGGCTTCTCATTGGTGCCAACCGTTATGTGCTTCTCACTATGCTCTGTTTCATGTTTCTCGTCACGCCACGTCACTTCTTTTTATTTGACTTCAAAATGTTCTAAAGGCGACTGGTTTAGCCAGCTCCTACCTAGTCATGACTCGCCTTGAAAGGTATTGCGCATCTCATCCTCAACCAGACGCCAGAGTATGTACATGCTGTATAGCCCGATCTTCGAAATGAAGGCGCAAACTCTACAAAATGATGTCATCATGGAAAGACAAAGTACCAGCCCCAATGCTATAGACGGCACGAGGCATCCCGGCAATGACGACATTTGTTATTACGTACATTGCAGGGTACGTCCACCCGCCTGCTGAGTCTTGGCCGCGGATGTTTTACGAAAAACATCGCGTAACCTTGCCCTGTACAACCCACTACCCCGTGATCCGTAGTCCGAAATACCACCTCGTTCGTGGCACCACTAGCTCGGCGCGCATGAGGCGGCGAAACGCAGGATTGAAAAAGTGAGCCGCCGACTGCCAAAGAAACAATGCTCTGTCTACACGCTCTGAGGCTTCTCGTGCACAATGCATACATGCCGTGTAAAAGCATAAATTTCAAAGTTTGTACGCATGTACAGAACATACATATTGCTTGTACATATCGTATGTACTAGTACCTAGTGTGTAGCTTTATCAGGAAACGCGGACCTGCTGCTTCCAGCTCGCGTGAAGCTTCCCTGCCGCGACCGACCCACAGTCATCGTTGCCCAAGCTGCCAAGTGGTTACCGTTGCGCCGCCGTTTGAAACGATGTCGCATACTTCGGAATCGTCGGAGCATGTAGACGCAAGGACCCAAAACTAGGGACAGCGGAAAAGCTTTACTCTCCCTAGCTCGGTCCCGAGCTATTGCCCGGCCACTCAGGTCGCGCAGCCAACAAGAATGCGACGTTGAAAATGGGCATATAAGCCCAGTGGCCGTTCTAGCTTCTCTGGGCTTAGATCCAGGGTCTCATTCTGGAGCTTCTGCCACGTACTGTTTCTGCAAGCATCTTGAGACTTGGCGTTATCTTGATCTCTTTTTCTTTCTTTTCAACCATGCTTGACGACGTTTCAGTGGTCTGAATCATCTTATCCAGGTCTACAGTAATTTTCTTGTGGGAGTGTCAAAAGGGTACCCACAATCTGCTGTGCTGCTGGTCATCGTGCCAAGGGTTGCTGCTGTCTGTGTCTCTTCCTCCTCGTCGCCTTGCCGAATCATCTCGTCCAGGTTCATACCAGCGTAAGCGGTTGTCAAGGATTCAGTACTGCAGACATTTCGCCGTCGTCGCCATGTCACCCACCGCCCGAATCGCCATTGTCGGCGCAGGTCCGGCCGGGCTGTGCCTTGGTGCCCTTCTCCGTCGACAGGGGATTCCCTTCACAGTCTATGAGCTCCGCGGGAAGCCCGCCGACGACTTGATCCACGTTCCGTCGGGCATGCTGGATCTTCATCCCGACGGAGGGCAGGCTGCGCTGCGGGAATGCGGCCTGTGGGAGCAGTTCCAGAAATCCAAGTCGGATTGCAGCGAGGCCGACATCATCATGGACGAGCAGGCCCGCGTTCACCACAAAAACCAAGGCCAGGGGGGGAACAAGCCGGAGATTGCGCGCAACTCACTCACTCACATGCTGCTTCGGGCCTGTGATCCCGCCAATGTCAGGTGGGAACACAAGCTCGTTGCCGCCGACAGGGGTTCCGACGGTAACATGAACTTGGATTTTGGATCTCACGGCAAAGCTGTCTGCGATTTTGTCGTCGGTGCCGACGGCGCCTGGTCCAAAATCCGCCCGCTCCTGACGTCGGCCAGGCCGGAACACGGGGGCATCCACTACACCACACTTTACATCCCCAACGCTTCCGAAAAGCACCCTCAACTTGCCAAGCTCGTGGGAGATGGACAGTCCTTCATCCTCGGCGGCCGCAACGGCCTCATTACCCATCGCGGCGTGGGAGGATCCATCATCATCTATGTCAGCGTTTCGACTCAGCATTCGGACAGCTTCTCGGCGCTCAAGGACAACGCCGATCCGTCTGTCCTTGAGCGAAAACTGCTGGACGATCCCAGTCTTTTCCAGAAATGGCATCCCTCACTTCAAGATCTGATTCGCGTCGGGCTGAGAAACGAACTGGCTCCCGTGGATCCAAAGCTCCTCAATTTGCGTTCTCTGTCCATGATGCCGGTCGGCCACCGCTGGCAAGGCATCCCGGGAGCTACCTTGATCGGTGATGCCGCACACCTAATGATGCCGTGGGCTGGCGAGGGTGTCAATCTCGCCATGCGGGATGCACTCAATTTGTCCAAGGGCATCGGTCAAGCGTGGAAGGCGCTCCCTTCCTCGGCTGCCGACTTCCAGGCCCTCGTTCAGCCGCGAGTCGCCGAGTACGAGGCCGAGATGTTCAAAAGGTCCAAAGAGGCTGGCGCCGAAACCAAGAGAAATTCGGGTCTCTTGTTTGGCCATGACAATAGTGCGCCAATTTTTGCTGGACTGATGGCCCACTACACCCTCCCAGAGGAGTAAGGGGATCCTCGTCTGCTCGACTGGTAGATGAGTCCATACCTTGACCGATGTAAGGACAAAGAGAATAGCATTCAAAATTAATGTAAAGTTTTCGTCACGCTACTCCGTGTACGGTGCTGTCGCTGCTGTTTGTCGGATCCCGACTCGAAACAAGGGTACGTTGAGCGGGGGGCAATGAGCATTGTTGAATGAGACGTGAGTGACTTATTGCGGGGAGGAAGTCGGCGTGCACGCAGACTTAGAGGCAAACCCTTGAGACGCTTCGAATCTTTACAACGTCCTGACTGCTTTGCGATCGTCGTTGGCGGGTCGATGCCTAATCTCCCAGCCTGGTCCAGTGTAATGCAACTGCTTGACCAAGGCCGCCCATGCGTTCGCATGCGCGAAACCTTGAATTGCGTGAATGCACGTCTTCATCGTCGCCGTGGTTTCAGTCTCATGGCAGTGATGTCATACAGCTGTCGTTTTGTGTTGCGTCGAGTAATCGGTGTCGTCAACGGCGTCTGAAGTATCGCCGTGGCGCACCATCGTGCAGTACGTCCCGAGCAACTCTGCGAGATAGCGTTCTCGGTGCTTAAAGTGGTCTGGACGAACATTCTGTATGATTTTGTTGGCAATGTCCATCAACGCAGCGTACCAGACTTGGGGCAAGCCAAATATCTGAAGGGGATCGATGGTCATCTCTGCGCCATCATGCAGATCGCCACCTCCGAGAGCTTCGCAGAGACCTGGATGCGCCACAAGATCGAGACAGTATTGCTGAAACAGGGAATGCTGAGACAAAAAGTCCAACATGTCCCCCAGCGAATCTGGTATGGCCAGATACCACGTTGAGGCCGTCCCAGCTTCGCGGAAATTGACGGTCTCGGCGGCCACGGCGGCAGACTCCAAGGCATGTACGAGATCGTCGCGAACCATGATTGGGTGGCCTTCCGATCGACTGTATCCCATCATTCTCCTCCACCAGAGATTGCAGAATACCGAAGATATGATGACGGGGATGAGAATGACGTATCCCCACCATTGCGTTGCGGTGATCATGGACCCAACGCCGCCCAACACGGTCGACGTGCCGTTGATGACAGCAAACACCTGGACCTTGCGGGCTCGTCTTTTCACCAGGGCGGCGGCAGTGCAGACGCCGAGAAGCTTGCTAGATGCAACAACATGGCCGTGGGCTTTTGTGAAAACAAACAAGGCCCAGCAAGAGTTGACGAGGCCAAAGAGCGCAATGGGGGCGTTTCCAACGTATCCAGACAAAAGGTTGGAGGCAAACCAAACAGCGTGATTCGCACCACCAATGGCCATGAATGTGCCGATGCAAATCAAGACAGCGCCGCAGCCCATGAACAGGTCCATGACGTATCGCGTCACCAGCTCGGTGCCCAATTCTCGAAAATTAATGGCCAGTATGACATGGGTTTCCAGTGTCGACTCATATCTCGCCTCGCGTTGGCGTTTTTCCTCTAGGAGGACGGTTCTCTGCCTGCGCAAGTAACGAACATTGTAGCAAGCTCGTCTGGCATCCCGAAAGGCAAAGATGGACAGGAAGCCAGCAACTGTGCCGCCGATGGCCATGAAGACGATGGCGTAGACGGGGACGGGAATCTGATTCCACACGTTGGCAGCAAAGTCGCCGGCGTTGGCCAGCTCCATGAACCCCACAACCCATGACAGGTTATTGACGAGTTGGGTGTCCCTGGCCAGCCTCCATCTTCCCTTGTCCCGAACGAGATGGACGGGCTGCTGCTGTGTGGAACGGTGTGAGAGCGAGATGGAATCTTTGCGCTCGCACTGCAGATGCTGAGTCTTCAGGAGCTGGGCAGGCGCAGGCGGCGGCGTCGGCGTCCGTGCTGTGTCTTGGGCTGTCAGCGTCAGGGTTGCTGGCACAGCCTCCCTCATCGCCAGGGTTTCTGGGGTCGCAGGTACGTCCTTGGCACCCGATGCACCGGCACCGGCAGATGAGTGCCTGGTGTTTGGAGTCGATGTCCCAGACATGGCAGACGAATGGAGAAGGACCTTGTGTGCCAATGGGAGAAACCGGCCGAGCCAAACTGCTGGCCCTTTTTTGAGGGACGGGAGAAACACGCGATCGATAGAGGGAGGAAAGGAGGAAAAAAAAGAAAAAAAAAAAAGAAAAGGGCAAAAGAAAAATCTGGGACCACCACAAATTTCCCTGCAAAATTGTCTCCCATACGCACACACACACACGCACACACCCAGATCAGCCTTGGTCGTATTTGCTTTGCTCAACTTAACCGGCCGCACTATGTACGCACTCTACCCGTAAAAGCGGACCGACGGAAGTTGTGTACACGGTCGCGGAAAAGGCGATCGTGAAGAGGGGGCGAGAGAGCAGGAGAAAAGGCAGGTGGTTGCGTCGGTCAAAGTCACAAGGTCCCGCGCCCACGGATTTGACGGGGATCTTTTGGTGGGATCTCTGGTGAAATCTTTGGGTAGAGGGGGATTGAGAACAACCACATTTCCCGCGTCACCGGATGGCACGGGCCGGCCTCCCAGCTGGCAGACGCTGTAAAAGACAGAGGGCAGGAGCCTCGTTGGTTCAGCTCCTTTGGACCTGTTTCCCATTTGCCCCTTTCTTCCCCCCCCCCATCTCTAATCGCTAGAAAACCTGTGCAGGTCAGCCGTTTCCGAGGATGCGGGAGCACGGGACGTCCATTTCCTGCAGAATTCGGCGGAAAGCCCCATCAGCCGCGCTGAACGTCCGTCAGCGTCTAGAGCTCCTGGCGATCGCCGAACCTTTGCGCCAACTATGGCTAAAGATGATAGGCAGAAAGCGACGACAAGGTCATGGCGTGGACCCGTGTGATGTGCTTTTGAAGTTTTTTTTTTCCCTCCGGTGCTTTACCTGTCAGGTTGCCCAGGTGCACCCTGCGCGTGCGTTCATGATAGCTCGCACGGCTCAGGAGTCTGAGAGCTAACGACGGATCCCCGGCATCATTGCCGCGGGATCATGGCGGTGGAATTTTACTTGGCAGAGTCCGGCATATCGGTTCATGAGTGAAAAAAGCAGCTAAGCCCTGGTCGGGCGATCCACTTGTTTGAAGACCAGAAAAAAAATGGGTTTAAACGAGGTGTTTGTAGCCTTTTGCATCCCACTGCAACACCACCGTCGTCAATCTGGGCGCCCTTCATCGTAGTGACAGATGCCTTTCCAGTCCCAGAAGCGGCATCGGAGTCAAGGGCATCGGAGTCTAGGGCATCGGAGTTCAGATGTTGCATCTCCGCACTGGCTCGCGTGGTATGTTTTTCCTGCCGCGCAGCTGTGCCGTACAGCTGAGCCGTTGCATGATCAGCATACTTAAGTGGTCGTCGGCAGAAGCGCGAACCTAGGCAGACAGCTTCAACCAAGAATGGAGCAAAACCCTCCAACCAGAAGTTGCTAGTCGCTAGCTGCTTCCCTGGCCTCGACAGACACCAGGCTGTGCTAGGAAACCTCAGCATTCCTCGTTGTCCAAGTCAAGCGCGGCTGGCGGAGCTTGAGGCGCCAAACGTCGACTACCTGCCACTTACGTGGGCAGGTCTCGGTGTGGCCGATTGCGACTGAGTTTGGATGGACACTTGGTTGGCAATAGAACCACGAAGCCTAGAACGCCTGGAACAAGACAACGTGGGTGGACGGGACGAGGATGAAACGTCACGTGACATTGAATCATCAAACCGAGACGCTTGACCCTCTTGATTGTTCAGCCGTTAGCGCGCGGCCTCTAGGCACAGAAACGGCCTTCCCAAGTGTCAACAGCTTCTCTACAACGGCTGTGCAAGGCTTCACCATGTTGTGCTCTTCGCAATCCGTCGAACAAACCAAAAACTCTTCGCAGACGAATCTGATCTCGGATATCGGCCTCGGCTTTACCAGGCTCGAAGGCCATGTTCTCCCGTCTGCAACCACAAATGATATCAGGCGCTAAGACCAGGAAGGCTCAGACTATTCAAGATATTATAGACGACTGCTACAGCAAATAGGAAAATTCTTCGCCTACTGAGGTCACGTCCTCCAACAGACTGTCGGCACTGGTAGGTGGCGGCTGGCTTTGCTACCTTTCACCGATCAGTGAAAACATAACATGCCAGGTTTCTAGCGTCACATGTCCAAAATCCAACCAGAATGCTTTGCCGCTGAAGTCAGTCACGGACTGCATGAACATGGCGGGGTCGATGCCTCTTTGTCTCCGATCAAAATAGTCCTTACAAGCCACCGAGTTAATAATATTTTAACACAAACCTAGGCGAACTGCGACCGTAAAACTCAAAAAATCCACCACGTGCTAGCGGACTTGTTCTTTAGCTTTGCGACTCTGGTGGATCAACGTGCGACGACGACTTTGCCCTCCTTGGCACGAGGCCGTCTTTCTCAATCCGATGTTACACTGGATACCAACAATTGTCTCGTCGACGTAGTTGGCCTGTCATGGCCTAAACGCCATCATGAAGGGGCATTGGCTGCTCGAATGCGACACTGGTTGTTCCATGTTCGCGGAAGAGATTGAAGATGAAGTCGTCATGAACGGCTCCTCTGCCAACAAGAGAAGATTTGCTCGCAGGGGAACCCACTCTGTGTTTCGATCTGGGAATTCGCTCATCGTTGCCAACTCGGTGGAAACTACCATCAATCCTAGTCTGCGGCTCGCATAGTACCACTTTTGGAGAAAGCATGTGCTGACGAGTTGGGAAGAGAATAATGCTCAACACGATGCACTGTACATGATGCAGGCGACTGCTGAATCGAGCCATGGATTTTCGCAGTCAAATCGACCGCACCTGGCTTCATGCCTTCTGGAGATTCACAAAGCTCGCTCGACCGAGGCCAGCCTTGAATCGGAAGCTGCCTTGTTCACTGCTAGTGTCAATCGAAAGGAGGGGCCAAGACTCATGAATCCTATCTACGCGTTGTCATGACGTTTCTCTGCAGATCTTTGTGCTTTCGTACGCAGTTTGGCCAGGCGGCGAGCAGCTAGCGGGCATCTCCGACCTAGTTTTTTTTTTTTTTTTTTTTTTTTTTTCCCAAGGAGAAGCCACCGGCTTTGGCATTGCAGACAGCAACGTTTCCACTCGCTTAGAACAACACTTCGTTATGAAGTTTTGAGAGTGTGAAGATGACGCACGCTGCTCATGAAAGGCAATAGTCTTGGATGGGAAATCTTCCATCGCCAAGTACTATTCATCGATTGTCCCGCTGCTGCTCCAGCATCTCAATCTCGGCAATTGAAGACGAGTACATTCATGTGGAAGCGCAGAGGAGTTATCAATCAGGCGGCCATTTCCCTCTCCATATCAGCCAAGTCTTGAATGAGCGATCCGCATTGTTCAAAAGCTAGGTCACGAGAGATGTTCAACAGCTGCCTCGCTCGTGACGGCAAGACCCACGGCATTGCATTTCACCAAGCAGTCAAGAATTTGCAGGTTAAATGGTGTCCGACCAAATTGCTCTGCTGCGCTTCATTTCATTTGCCCAAGCGACTTATAACAATCAGCTACACTCCGCGAGTTCAGATGCATGCAGTCATGGCAAGCCGAATTTGACTAGGTCTCGGCCCCAAGGCCGACCTGAACAATCATACAACAAATAGGACGGGAAAGACGCAGCACCCTGATGTCTCGATATCTGTCTTGTCAAACCCAGCCATTCACGACCTCTGCACCTAAGCCTGCCCTCAATCTCGTGAATCGAGGCCGGAGACGACATATTTTCCAAGGCCAAGCAGAGGCGCATGTGCTTACGAGACTTGACCCGGCTCGACGGAGTTGATCTGCTGATTTGGCCAATGCTGGTAGGTATCGGTAGAGTCTGGCTCAAGAGCGTCGCCTAGCTCAGCGGATGACCATTCATGGTTGTCCTTTGTAGAGATTGGCTCCGTCTCGCGCCGCTCCATCTGCTTGGTTTCAGAAACGAGATTCGCTACGACTTTCTCTGATGGGTTAGCAAATCATCCTTTGCTTCATACACGTCGAAAAGAAGAAAATGTCTGGCCAACACTTACCGTTCGGATTGGCGATCGGCGTCGACGCGACCAGGCCGACGAGGCCGATGGCGGCGCAAATCTTCAACAGCTGCATGGTTCGAAACAAGATGTATGCGATGAGTAAACTCGACGAGGTGCTGGCGCAAATTCTTCGAGCCGAAAAAGAGGCGAGGCCGATGGATTTTATATACTCAAGTCGAGCATCGTCTTGTCGGGCTCTCTCGCCGTCGTCACCGATGCCTTTTGTGCATCGCAGCTTTCTTGAAGTTGCAATTTGCAGCGGTCTAGATCATTTCGACCACGTGCCATACGCAAAGAGACGGGCCTCAAGGGACACGATGCAAACCGGGTGATTGACTCGCGAGCTCCGATAGATTGACAGACTTTGCCTTCGCTCCACGAGGGCAGATCGACTTTGATGCGTTTGATGAGGCAATTCTCGCCGATGATGCATTCATTCGGCTTTCCGGCAGAGAGTTGGGCTATTCTGGGCCTTCGATGTATAGATCGCTCAAGCGAGATTCGGGATCTAAGGGTCATCGATGCAACCCTACGCAGCACGTGTCGTGTCGTGTCATGTCATGACATTTCACTGATTTGGTCGTTGTGATACGGCAAAGACCCTTCGCACCTGGCAGCAATGCCGCGAATGGCTGCAGACTTATCTTTGTGCATATGCGTGCAGAATCATGTCTTCATCAGCCTCTCTTTTTTTTTCCTCATCTGCACTTCAGCGGATGTACAAACTGGAGCATGTCTTCATTATTTCTGTTTTAACCCAAGCAAGCGATAAAGCTTCCGTGCTCGGCGGTCGGCTGCTCATTCAGCTTTTCTTTGTCAATCCAGATTGAGCAAATGCATGGTCTCACTCGGCCTCCATGGGAGCCGCTACCTTCGAGTCCCAGCTCGCACAGCGATGAGGAGTGCCTGCCCAAAGAGACTTTTGAAGACGATGAATACATCGACAAGCCGTCTTTTGCAGCTCCGTCCAGAAAGAGTCTTGTCGTTCACTTGGCCATAATCGGTCTTTACACCCTCATTCTCTTAGTTTTCATCCATGTCACCGGAGCAAAGCCGTCACTTTGCGAGGGAGACGTATTTTGTTAGTGGCTGTACCGTCTCGCGATCAAGTTCATCTAGCTCACCTCATCTTTGCGCACGTGCCATCAGCCCCAGCCCGAGGTGCAGTCATCCACGAGCACCGGAACATTGTGAGTCAGCTCAGAGGCCGGAGCGGCTATGTAGGGCAGCCAGGGAAGGAGATGGATGATTTATGGCGCCAGCTGTTAAAATGTAAGTACAAAGAAGAGCACTGACGAAGAGAGACTCCCGTCAACTGACAATCCAGACACAAACATTCGTCTGCAGCTGGAGGATCTCGAAAGCGTCAACCGCTCGTCCATCCCTCTTTCTGACAAGCAGGGCGGCTACTTGGCGGGCCTTGACATGTTCCACCAGCTGCACTGCCTCAACATACTGCGGAAACAGATATACAGGGAGCACTACCCGGTTCGGTTCTCCCGGGAGAACCAGCTGGAGCACGCCGACCATTGCATCGAGACGCTGAGGCAAGTCCTCATGTGCCACGGGGATGTGTCGGTCGTAACGTATAGGTGGATTGATGATTACCGCTGGCCCTGGCCAGACTTTGACGCGACTCATCTGTGTAGAAACTGGGAAGCAATCACGGACTGGGCGGCGCAGCGATCTTTGCCAGACCTGAGAGGTCCGATCCTGCAGCACCCGAAACTAGGTATGCTTGTGCCCAGTTCGAGTTTTGTCACGATTGGCTCATTTTTTATAGGTGTGTCATATCGCGGAGGCGATGCCAACGAGACCTGACTTTGGTGAGAGGGGCGAGTTGAGGGTGAAGGCGGGATGTTATGTTTTGCGCTTCACAATCTTTTTTTGCAACGACGTTGCGCTTGGCAAGCCGGTTTTAGGCAGCGCGCCGCTTGGAATGAAGTAGAATTTGTATCTTGGCGTGATTTTTAAGCGTCAAAGCAATTTCACCGAGTAATCAGGACCAAGTCCCTCAATTCTTCAGTATAAACCTTGTTGGATTGCCTTGTGAGGAGACCAAATGCGGCGACCCCAGCCAAAGAGAAACGTCAGCCTAGCACGCACCAGACGGATATAAAGACTGCCATCCATCCTCACGAGTAGTTTTTCGGGAAAAAGCACAGTAGACTTCAAAAATGCATCTTTATTCCGCCATGCTCGACTCCTCTATAGGCACACGCCTGCAGACAGACGAAGACACCGAAGCCAAGGCCCATCTCCTGCCGACGCACGACCACGATGCAAAAAGTGCTCCTGCATTCCAGATTCCGCGCACAAAGCTCTGCATGCTGACACTTGTTCACTTGACAATACTGTCTGGCCTAAGTCTGGCATGGCTGGGCATCAGTAACTACGGTTGTCCTTCGTCTTTTTATGAAGCTGGTCTACTACACAGTTTGTGATTTTCCACTTCCTTCCTCTCTCTGTCTCGACAACGGAAGCCTTCTTCTTCTTCTTTAAAAAAAAAAAAAGTCGCCAGACTGAGTAGCTTGAAGGCCCAGCCAGAAACATCAACTGGTTCGAGCTCCGCTCCATCGACACCAACCTCTACTCCAAAAACGAGTTCCTCGGCGAGCCAAGCCCCGCACAAGACGTCGCTTGGGAGAAGCTGCTCAAATGTCTGACCCGTAGCCCCCTCGTGATCACATTGCTGATAGCTCACACGTCGCCGAAACAGACCGTCTTGCTGCCGTTTCTCCGTCCGAGCTCGGCCAAAGCTCCGTCAAGATCAACGACGTCACTGGCCGCGTGCTCACTTCTCTCCAAGTATTCCACGACCTGGACTGTCTGGACCAGATGCGTCGCTTCATGTACAGGACGTACTACAATCAGACGGATGACGAAGCAGCAGCAGGGTCCTTTGGCAAATGTGTCGAGAGTATTCGCCAGACGCTCATGTGTCATGCCGATGTCTCTTTTAGCACCTATGTCTGGGTCAAGAGGAGCTTGACGCCTTTTCCCAATTTCCGCGTGGTCCACGAGTGTAAAGACTGGGGAGCGATTCGGAATTGGGCGATGGAGCATGCGCTGCCTGATTTGGGCGAGGACGTGGTTGTTCGTCCGGGGTTTGGTAAGGACGTTGGGCTCTTTTGCTGTTGCGTATGCACTGACATTACGTAGGATTGGTCCTTTGAGGTTCTGGAATGTGTTTCTTGAGCACTGCATTACCCGTACATCTATGTCTGTGCGTGTTGTGCACCCTTTGTCTCGGATGAGGAGACTGCGCAATTGGCTAGGAGTGGTTTTTGATCACGCGCCCACGGGGCAGAGTCGTATTCTTGAATTCTAGGACGCTCCTCACGGATGGATAGTGAGGCGCCTCCGTTGCTCAATGCTACTCCTGTCCCCTTATCTGATCGTGTCCAAAAGATGGCTCGAGTCTTATCAAGCTCATGTCAATCTGTCCCGGCATATCTTGAATGTGTGAGTCCCGTGTACATCATGTATGTCTGGTCAAATGCCGAGGTTGAGGTGGTGCATGAATCCAACAATGGCATCATCTCAAGGGGCAAATGATCACTTTGCCATCCAAGAAGCCCATTGTGTTCCGATGGAGTCACAATACGTCGATAGATTGGTCTCAGAAGCAGGTGCCGCCGTTGCACTGCAGCGAGCTGCCATTGTCGGCCCGACCACCTTTCTCCATACCACAAATCCATCGATTGACATGCTCGATTCTCGAACGCGATTGATGAAGCCTGGTGTTGCAATCAGACTGCGGACTCAGGCATTTCAGCCCATGTGCGTCAAGGAGCGACATACGTGAGCGATTCATTCCGTCGATCCGGGTCCTAGTTCTAGACCGCGCGGTATGGCACACGTGCTCGTCAACGATTCCAGTCTCGCCTCATCGACTTTGACTTGGCCTTTCACCAGCGGAAAGGCACAGATCTAGAGCAGCAGGCGACTGCAGTCGCGGAGGTTCGGTTAGATTCTGTCCCGCGTGATCAAGATAGATCTGAGAGCCCGAGCGCAGTTCTACTCCATAGGGCCCCGAATTCAGCTCTTCTCCAGATCTCATTGCTCGCCCCGTCACAGTACGGAACCATTTGCCCTCAAACACACGATTCATACTGGATGCACCATGTATGTGAAGGAGTTTTTTGCGCCCGTGAGACGTGTTCTCCTTGGAGGTGATTACCGGTACAGAATTGCAGTGAGCAGTCCTGCAAAAGAGAAATCACACTGGCGACTTGTGCTGTTCTTGGCAGTCAACGCGTTGTTGGTGCTCGCATATGCCACCATTTTTGCTCATCTTGTGCGAAACGTCCTTCGTCAGCCTCACAGATACAGTCTCTTGGCCTGTCAGTCTTGACCAGCAACTTTGCAGAGTTCTCTGAAGCTGACCTTCTTTCGCAGCCCCGTTGGCACCGTGGGTCTCGATCGAGACCAGAGTGATTGACGACTCTATTCCGTCGGTGTTTGGACAACTACCAAGCTTGGAAGTCGACGCGGCATGGCATCAATTGCTCAAATGTAGGCCATGTCTCTTGCTCTTAGCATCAACGCATGGTCAAGTCAAAGCAAACTCACACCTCTTAGACAACAACCTCGTGGTTCAAAAAAGTGACTTGGACCACGTGGACAGATCATCTGTTCCCTTGCGAGACGGGTCTGGCTACTTGGCAGGACTTTCAGTGTTTCATCAATTGCATTGCCTGGTGAGAGCTTCTGGTCAGCCTGACAAAGCCATCGACGAACGCTGAACAATTGCGCCAGAATTATATTCGCGAGTACGCCTTCCCTGACTACTACACCCGTGAGTCTGGCCAGGGAGGAGTAGACCACATACGTGAGTCATCTTTTCCGAATGACGAGGCAGCAAATGTCTGACGCGGCGGCAAAGATCACTGCTTGGACACGCTCCGACTCATTGTCATGTGTCACGGCGACATCACTCCTCGGACGTACGAATGGTCTGATGCTCAGGAGAAACCGGTCGTCAAGCCCCGTACAGTTCGCGAATGCAGGAAATGGGAGCCCATTAGGAGCTACGCTCGAGATCACTCGCCGTCGCACGCCCACGGGCCGATCCTCGAGCACCCAGAGATTGGTAAGACAGCTTCGAGACCCTGATCCATCAAGAAGTGCATGCTAAGGTGATTTCAGGATTGGTTTACTCGCAAAAGGTCAACAAAACACAAGCCAAATGAAGCGAGCAGCGGCCCAGGGCGTCTCACGGGCAACCTGGTCAAGTGCGACGCAAACACACTGGGTACCGTACCATGAGTTCCAAGCCTCAGATTGATGGGCAGAGGCTACGCAATGCAGGCTGCCGGGCAAATACCACCACGTATACGCACAGTCGGCCAATGAGTGGAGTCTCTGACGTACAGTATGCTGCAGTCAGCCCGTCATGATCAGAAGAGCACTTGGTTGAGGGGGCCAAATCCGAGAAGCAGATACCGCGGAAGCAAAACCGCTGCCGCGGATCCACGTCAGCCGAACACGTAAGAAACTAATAGAAGGGCTTTCAACTGCCGCCGCTGGATTCGTTCCCCTCTTCCCATACCAATTTCACGCATCGCTCGCTCCTGTCTTCCCCTGACCATATCTCTGTGAGACTGTTGCATCGCCAGTCATTGAACATCCATACCAGTCACCAGAGATCCAAGCTCAACATGTCGACCACCGGACTGACGCTCAGCGACGCTTTCAAGAACCGCGGCTCGCTGCACCTACTCTCAGATGACGTCGACGTCTCTGACGAGCGCGTCCGAGAAATCGTCCGCGAGGCGATCCTTCATTCGCCGTCAGCCTTCAACTGCCAATCCAGTCGAGCCGTGATTCTCTTTGGAGAACAACACCGCAAGTTCTGGGACCTTGCTCGCGACGCCTCCAAGGCCAGTCTTCCTTTGGAAATCTTTGAAACGTCTTTCCAGCCGCGTATCAAGATGTTTCGTGCGGCGTACGGAACGGTAAGTGCTGGAAATAGTCCTCACACAGATAAGCCTTGCTGATGCCCTTTGCACATGTAGATACTATTCTACGAGAGCCAGAAGGCCATTGATAAGGCCTTGGAGAAAGTCCCCTTTGTGAAGGACAAAATGCCTCAATGTCAGTAGTCGAAGCCGCAAGCTTGCCAAAGAAGCCATTCAGGTCTAACGTCACGCGTGATAGGGTCGGAGCATGCCAGCGGTATGCTGCAGTACAATGTCTGGACGAGCCTCTGCGCCCAGGGCCTCGGGGTGAATCTGCAGCACTTCAGTCCCTTTGTGGATGGCCCAGCGGCCAAGGAATGGCAGATCCCAGCCGACTGGAGCTTAAAGGCCCAGATGGTATTTGGAAAGCCTGCAGGGCCGCGGATCAAGGAGAAGGACTTCGAGCCTGTGGAGGACCGGATGAAAGTTTTCGGTGCCAAGAGCTAGGAGTGCAACAGACATGAGAGAAGTAGAGCACTCAATTATTTTGCAAGAATTCTTTAGAACTTTACAGCGTAATGCGTGCTGATGGATTTCATTCAATCCTGACAAGTTGACAGGTTCTGTATGCAGTGTGTTAATCAGTTGAGCAAGTCAATCTCTTGTTGTCCTGTCAGACCCTCCATGGCAATTGTGGATGCCGCGCATTCTTTGCACCGATGTTCATTAGCTTGCTTGCATTTTTCAAGAAATTTCAGTCCTTGCAGAAGATTCCATTCCAGAAAGCATTGCTGTCCCCCAGCCTCTGCACCCCGCTCCATTCCACCACGTAAAACTTCTTCAAAAAAAATCCTCCACACAGTGGAAGGATCAGTGCCTGCCATTCTAAAGATCTCTTCCAATGCATCATGGGAAGATTCTTCCGTGAAGTCGGCAATATAAGCGCCGTGTAGGAACTCGATTCGGAACGTGTCCGGTGCTGGCGTCGTAGTGACTGTGTGCGTGGCAATTGCTCCATTAGCTCTTGTGCTTGTGAAAAGAAGTGTGGTCGTGCGAGGGATAGTGGTTTACAGTTGACGTGACGCATTTTTTTTCTTTCAAAGAAAAAACAAATGGACGGTAATTGAGGCACTTGCTGTGGCTGTGTTAGTTGCCATGCTTGTGAGAAAGGTTCGCTCGAGACAAGGACGTTGACTTGCAGTGGACTTGGAGATTTTTTCCTAAAAAATAAAACCGTGATGATGACTGGGGAAGAAAGAGAAAAGGAAGAGAAATGGTGGGCTCCCAAGGGTTTAAATCATCGAGGCTGGCCTTTAGTATCAGTAAACAGCTGCGCGCCTTTTGGCAGCTGGCCGCCAGCTGCTTGGCTTTTCAACCACCCTTTTGCTGCTGCCTGCCCACAACATCACACCATTATCCCCTACGCGAATCAGTCTGCTGACAGTGTCTGGAGTGCGCATTGGGGCAATGGTGGCTGGAGGCTAGGAAACTGCTGATCTTTGATGGAGGCAAGCCTTTGTGTGGTGGCGGGGATACGCAGCAGACATTCAAGATCAGATACGGAGTCAACGCGGATTTGGCCAACTGAGACTCAAAGACCACGCCATGGCTAGGAGACAGATTCTGAATTGGACCATCTTCTGGAGCTTCTCTCCTGGAACATGTACGCATGGAGATGAGCGGATCCGTCTCCAATAACTTGAACGACTGCCCAGCCATGTGCTGGGCTGTGCAGGGCAGTCCAATTACGATTCTATTGTGTGAGACCTAGACAAGGTGCCTTGACTGACTACCTTGAGACCAGTACGTCAGATCTTCGCGTGGTACAGATCGCATCGCAAGCAAGCCTGTCGAACCCATCGGCGGACTGTCATTCCGACCGGCGCTGATTCCACTTGGCAATTATACTGATCCAGGCCACTCCGACCATCTCGAGCCCCGTATTTTAGCTGTGAACGAAGAGTTCAGATTCATGAGCCAGGTCGTCGAGCTCCTCGCAAGTAACGCTGGGGCGCATTCAACAATAGCAAAACAATGGAGCATGGAGGCCCAAGAAGTGTTCGCGGACAGCATTAGTGCTCATGCACATGCTGTTGCTGTGCTGTGCTGTGCTGTGCTGTGCTGTGCTGTGCTGTGCTGTGCTGTGCTGTGCTGTGCTGGTGATTGTTGGTCTCTTCCTCTTCGATTGAGGCTTGCACGAACCCTCAAAGCTCCAGGAAGAGCAAGAAATGCACACTTCTCGATTATTTCTACAGCTTGTGAGGGCCAGCATCTTCTTGTACTTGCCAGCAGGCTAGTCAGACCCGCCGTTAGCTGCCAGGTGCCAGTCGGCGCACAATTCTCGAATCCTTGGTCTTCGCGCTTTGTTCCTTTACCTTTGTCTTTGGCTTAGCACCGCATCTCTGGATGGTGCTGGTCATTTGCGGCGATCGTCTAGGCGCCCAGCGGAGTAGGCGACGGGCCAGCCCGTCTTTCTCCACCCTTTCCTTGTGGGTGAAGCGTAATGCGTTTTGCGCCCCGAGGAGTGGTGATGGCAAACGCGAGGATAGAACTGTTCTGGCCACTCACCGAGGCTTCAACGCTTTCGACGAGATGAAAACATGGGTGACTTTTGTCAGCAAGAAACGGCAGCCATCTTGGATATGCTGGGGCGAATGCTCAGGTTCCGGCCGGAAGAGCGACCAGACGTAGAACAAGTCTTGGAATCGGAATGGATAGTCAAGTGGGCCAAGGTCGAGTACGAGCGAGGTCAGGAAACGGGACAGACATGGTCGCTTCTGCCTCGCGAGTGGCTGCTTATCTTATCAATCGACAATCATTCGTCGCACAGGACTTGATGAATAAAAAGACATCTTGAAGATTCAAAAATCTCGCACAGCGGCACGTGTTTTCTCCGGTCCAATTGAATCCTGTGTCACCAATGAGCTGGCATTTAGCCAGGGTTGTCCTATCGCTTGCTTGCTATTCGCTGCTTCCATGCGTGTCCCGTCCGTCCCTTTGTCGAGCGGGGTTGATTGCAGACTGTTGAAATCCGGGGGGACCCAGCTGGCGAGTGGATTCCCGCCTTCTTCATCGGCATTCTGGCCCAGACAGCAAATCATGGGCGAAACAGAGGGCCAGAGCACTGGCTGCGGCTGTCTCAAGACCTTGTTCTCGTGCTGCAGGCGGAACAAGACGGAGCCAGCAGACGTCGCTCTTGGTCCAGCTAAACCCGCTGTGGCAGCCACCACCGACAACGTCTCAGCGACAGACGAACCTTCTGGAGCAGACGTCAATCTTTGCCGAGATGGCCTTGAGAAGAGCATTTCATCGAACGACCCTGATGACATCTCCGGGGGATCTTCGTCGGGTCGAGTGCACGCAGCCGGGAAATCGACGCCGAAGAATCCTCAAGCCAATCATGCTGTCTTGTCTGATTTGTGGATTGAAGCATATCAGAAGCTGAACTCCAAGGCTCAAAAATGGATCTGTCACCAACCATACAAAACACAAGACGAAGAGAGAGGTGATACACCTGAGGCGGCAGAAGAAGGGGAAATAGCCAAACTCATACATCTTGTCAACGAAAAGAAACAGGCTTTCGAGGAGAAACCGGCCTTGCTTAAGATTAATGGTAATGAATATAATTGGCGGGACTGTGCGGGTCGGGTGATCGGCTTGTTAATCAAGATTGGAGACCTGGCCATCTCATTCGCCCCAGATCCCTCAGGTATTGTGTGGTCAGCCGTCAAGACACTACTGAAAGTAAACGAACGCCAATCACGAAATGACTTTGTCGTTCTGATGCTAATCTGAATTGAAATACAGGCAAATATCACTCAATGCGAGGACTTGACTGGCTTGTTCGGCTGTGTTGAAAAGGTCTTGTCATTGGCCCGACGCGGCAGAGTGTTCGAGATAGTATATCTTGAGCCTGCCAATTCGGAATTTGCTCAACAAGCAGCGACGGATTTGCGAGATGCCTTGGTGGCTTCCTATCAGACAGCCCTGGAACTCCTCGAGCACGCCGCCAGAGAGCTGGGCAAAGGCTCATTGCCTCGATTCTTCGACGCTCTTGTTCACGGTCCTCGGACGGATACCAAGTTGAAGGCGATGGTAAATTCTGAAGGGAACGTATCCCGCGCAGTTCAATCGTGCGACGCACTTTACAAACAATCCATGAATGAAGAACATCGGAGGCTGCTGGAAAGCCTCGACGAGAATACACAAAAACTGTACAAAATTGTTGAGAAGGGGGAACTTGAACGTACCTTGGACTTCATCAGCCCGGTGAAATTTGGTGACACTCATCATCGGAATCGCAGAGCGATAACTCCCGGCACGTGCGAATGGCTACTGAAGCACAAGGACTTTCGTCAATGGGAGGAATCCAGCTACTCATCAGTGTTGTGGCTCAATGGCCAGTGTAAGTGTCTCAAGCTCAATCAATGCCAGGCTGTAACTGACGAATATCCGCGGAAGTGGGCGCGGGAAAGACCCATCTCGCCTCCAAAGTCATAGATCGATATCTGTCTGGCAATGCCAAAAATGACGAAGGATTTGCCTACTTCTATTGCAGCCGTTCTGACCAGAATCAAGAACCGCAAACGGTTTTTCAGTGTTATATTCGCCAACTCGCTACTAACCCCCGGTCCCACGAGCAGATTTATACCACCTTGTATGATCGTTGCTCCAGCATGAAGCAACAAGGCAGAAGCAGTTTCGAACTGGAAGAGTGTAGGGAGCAATTAAATGAATTCACAAACTCTTATCCACGAACTATTTTCGTCATAGATGGCCTTGATGAATACGGTGAGGAGACGAGAAAGGAGATACTGAAAACCTTGCTCTGTCTTCTCAAGAATACCACATGTCCCGTCAAGATTTTCATCTCGAGTCGCAAGGAAACAGACATGGATAAGATTTTGCGAGGCCGGAAGCCTATCGAAATTCGTCCTTCCGATAACAACGACGACATTGGAAAATACGTCGAGAAGGAACTCAAAAACGCAGATTGGGATTTTCTCACCGAAAACGATGAGTTCAGTATCAAGATGACTATTCAAAGGAAGAGCGATGGGATGTATGTCATTCATGATCACTCGGACATGATTCGCTATTGCTCACATCCACGTCAGGTTTCGATATGCGTTTCTGCAATGGGAACAGTTAAAGAAATACAAGTCTCGAACAAGTGTCTTTCAACGACTTTCTGCATTACCTATTGGTTTGACAGAAGCATATGAAGAGCTTTACAACGAGCAAGGGGACTTCGAAAGAACAATCCTACAGCGCGCTGTAAAATGGGTCATGTATTGGCCAAAACCATTGACAACAGATATGCTGCGTTTTGCTGTTGCGTTGGGTTTTGATAATGGGGGAAAGGACGGAGCGACCAATGACTCCCTCCAAATCTCAGAAGTTCCGACCGAGACACAATTGGAGCACATTTGCCGTCATTTGATCGTTCGGTACACTAAATCAGATACCTGGAGATTCCCGCACG
Organism: Hypocrella siamensis; assembly: GCA_000731825.1. Taxonomy (NCBI): domain Eukaryota; kingdom Fungi; phylum Ascomycota; class Sordariomycetes; order Hypocreales; family Clavicipitaceae; genus Hypocrella; species Hypocrella siamensis. The sequence goes on from JMQE01000555.1 coordinate 76,829, forward strand.
CCTCAGTGGACGAGTACTTTATAAAGAATCACCAGTCTTGGTTGGAAGGCGCAGAAGAAGAAGTCGCATCCCTCATACTTCTCTTCTTGATAGACTGTTGTTCGGGACAGTCGTCGCCTGGACAGGCAAGAGAAGAGAATCACGTCAGTGCCAACCTCAAGTATGGAAGTGAAGAAGACTGGTATTCATTTCAGATGTTTTGCGCTGAGAATTGGATGTCACTTCCTCAGAAGATCCAAGAGAAGAAGATTCAATCCGCAAGACTGTCTCGTACTCTTCAACGCTTCTTTGGGGCTTATGATCCTACGCAGCCGTCCAGTCGGGAATATCGGCAATGGGCGACGCAAATTTTCGCAAAAAACCTTCTTTGGAGGCTAGACATGGAAACATACGTGACTCCATGGCAAAATCCAGTTTTTGGTATTTGCTATTTCGGCTTTCATGCACTTCTTGGAAAATGGTGGGAGAAAGACATCAATGCGAATCAAGTCAATGGCTCGGGGCAGCATCTGCTGTCAATCACCATTTCCAAAGGTCACGTTGACCTCACAAAGCTGCTTCTCGAAAAGGGCGCTGATCCCAATGCAACACCTGGCGTCCACGAGTATGGCAGTCTTTTGGCTCAGGCTGCGGAATCTGCCTCTCTGGAAGTCGTCCGTCTCCTCGTGAGACACGGCGCGCATGTTAACATTCTACTTAAAAATGGCTACTATGGTAGTGCCTTGGCCGCGGCTGCTTATGGAGGGTCGCCCGAGTGTGTTGAGTATCTTGTTCAACAGGACGCTAACGTCAATACCGTCCTAACAAATGGCTCATATGGCAGTGCCTTAGTCGCGGCTGCTTGTAGCGGGTCGCTCAAATGCGTTGAGTACCTCGTTCAGGAGGGCGCTGAGGTTGCCGTCCTAGTGGATGACGAATTTGGCAATGCCTTGGCCGCGGCTGCTTTTAGAGGGTCGTTCGAGTGCGTTGATCATCTCGTTCAGCAAGGCGCTGCCGTGAACACCATTCTGTCTCGCGGGAGTTACGGCAGTGCTTTGGCCGCGGCTGCGTATGGAGGAATGAAAGAGGTGGTTCAGTATCTAGTGGCTCAGAGTGCTGATGTGAATGCCGCCCTGACTCATGGCAAGTATGGCAGTGCTTTGGCCGCGGCTGCGTATAGAGGAAGAAAAGAGGTGGTTGAGTATCTCGTGGCTCAGGGTGCTGATGTGAATGCCGCCCTGACTCATGGCAATTATGGCAGTGCTTCGGCCGCGGCTGCTTATGGAGGTATAAATGAGGTAGTGCGGTATCTCGTGGATCACGGTGCTGATGTGAAGGCCCCTATCCAAGGTGGTGACTACGGTAGCGTGGTTGGCGCTGCGCTTTTCGGTTGGCAGCCTGGCTTTGAGCTGCCAACGTACTTGCTTGATGAAGCGGGAGCAGACGCGAAACTGTTGTTCAGCCACCCTCCGAAGAAGAAAGTCTGGGACGAGTGGAGCGATGTCGGAAAGGCAGCCGTCGAGCGGAAGGCGGCTTACTTGATTCGGGAGGGCTACGCCAATGAGGACGACGTGAAGGCTTCAAGAAAGCAAGAGGGCGATCTAGATATGGAGGCCTTCTTCTTGAGATCAGCCAGCCCAGCAGTCGTACAAGATGTCTGACTGTTTGGCATACTCAACGCTGCTTTTACTCGAGCAGGTCTGGAGATGGACAAGAGGGAATAGCAAGTATCATGACTGAATGTCACATTACACTAATTTATGTGTTTATAGGTAGACAGATTATGCTAGGCCTAAATGAAACATCCATCAAGTTTGCATGAAAAGCATCACATTACGACCGTCGGCTATTGGGCAACTGCCAAGAGCATGTATCCAGACGACCTTGAAATCTTCGTCGATCAAGCACACGCAGCCAGCGACGTCAGACAGCCCCGCTCCACGACAGGGCAGAGTCGTCGAGATCGTCGTTGGAGACGGAACCGCCCATCTCCATGATGCCGTACATGTCCCAGGAGAGGAAGCTCTGGAGGTCGTCAAGGTCAAGGGCGCCGCACATGGGCAGGGGGTGGGGAGCGGGCGGGACAGGGCGCTCGTGCTGGAGGCTGGGGGTGACGGAGATTGGCTGGGCGTGGTTGGCGGCGACGCTGGTACCGTCCCAAGAGGCCGGGCCGCCGGCGTGGGGGTTCTGGGTACTGAAGCTGGCACTGCGAGGACGGTCGTCGGGGAGGAGGAGGGGGGGTAAGAGGTACGGGCTCTTTGATCTGCGTGCAGTGTGAGCGTGCGTCAGCATACCGAGCAAATGGTGACTCACATCAGCTGATGGTCCTCGAGGCTGGTGAGCAGGTCGTCGCGAGCGACCTGCATCTTGGAGAGCCAGCGTTCGATTGTGGAGGACTAAGAGGTCAGCGGACAACGTCATGTGGAGACAAGAGGCCGAGGCATGTGAAGGGCATACCAGTGACGACGATATGGGGAAGAGGGCAGACATCATGCGGAGGATGCGGTTGTTGCTCTCGACGGCCCTAACGGCGTCCATCATGGTGGACTCAGCGTCGGGGTGAGCGGGATCGAGGAGGCGGGCGGCGTAGTAGAGCATGACGCGGCTGCTGTCGTATACGAAGAAGGGGAGGAGGCTGTCGGAGAGGAGGCGGGAGCCGTGCTCGGCGGCCTCGGCGAGGATGTCTGCGATCTGGCGGGCGTGGTGGAAGCAGGTGACGTGGGCGGTGCGGAGGAAGTGGTGGTGCTCGGGGGGAAAGACGAGGGGCTTTGGGGACGACTTGAAGAAGAGGTCGGGCATGGTGAGCTTGTAGAGCTCAAGGTAGTTGTGGTGGTGGGTGCAGTGGATGGAGACGAGGGCGCCGAGCTGGTTGGAGTCGAGGCGGGCGTAGATGGTCTCGGCCGAGTACTCGACAAAGTCTGGGAGCTCGCGGCGCCACAGGGCGAGGTCGGCATCGAGGGCGGCGAAGAGGGAGTCGGGCTGCCAGGGGGGCGGGTCTCCGGCGCGGAGGCCGCCGACGTAGCGGACGATTCTCTTCCAGAGGGCGACGGCCCGGACGTAGTATGCCATGATGCCCATGTTTGCGGCGGGCCGTCGGGGCACGACGGCGGGAGGGAGGAACTGCAGGACGTGGCCGACGCCGAGCGTCTCGGTGACGGCGGCGATGCGCAGGCCAAAGTTGCGCTCGTTGGTCGGCAGCTGGATCTTGATGTCGTTTTCCCGCAGCAGCGTGAGCTGGTCGACGCCGCTGCCGGCCCAGGCGTCGAGGATGTAGCAAGCCCACATGAGGCGGCGCCGGCTCTCCCTCGACGCCACCGACGGCGCGCTGCCGTCCTGCTCGGCGCACAGGACGTCGGGGCTGTACTCCGTGTTGATCTTGAGCGCGTGGGCCATGCGGACCGCCAGCCCGCTGATCATGAGCGCCTGGCCGTACTCGCCCTGCCGGAAGTGAAAGTCGTGCAGCAGGATGGCCGTCATGAGCCTCTGCACGGAAATCCTGCCAAAGTTGGCGAGCATGAGGTGCTCTGCCCTCTTTGCCCACTGATTGCCAGCATTTCTCAGAAACGGCGGCGGCGGCGAGTCTCCCTGGCTGGATCCCAGGACGAGAAATCTGCAGTAGTCAGCACGCAATAGCTGACATGAAGCTGCGGAGAAGACGCACTTGGCACCGTGTGCGCAGATGACGTGCAGGAGCGCCGACTGCTCATCGTCCGAGGCGAACCCCTTGTCCAGCTGCCGCATAAAGGACGGCTTGTGGACAAAGGCGAAGCAGCGGAGGGGATGAACGTTGGAAAAGTACTGCTCGACGACGCGGCGGAGGTCCCTGGACGTCGGCAGACCGGGCAGCAGGAGCCTGGAGGAATGAGCACATGTTTCCCGCGCACTTGAGAGGGGCGACCAACCATGACAGCGGGTGCGATTCCATCTGCCCGCTCATGCTGCTCCGCGGAGCATCAGCCTCGGCCAGGAGCTTCTCGCCGGGGTCATTATCGAGCTTCGTGAGAGCTTCGTCAGGTTTGCTCTGCTCACTCCTATCGTGCTCCGCCGGGTTGCTGCTGCTGTCGTCGTCGTCGTCGTCGTCGTCCGCGGACGCAGACGCGGCCTGCGACTTGTTGAGGTTGCGAGTCCATCGGGGCACCGAGCCGCCGTCGTACACGCAATTGATGAGCTTGGCGGCGCAGCGGGAGCACTTGGGACGGGCGCCGTTGCACTTTGTCTTGGAGAGGCGACAGCTCTGGCAGGACCGGTATGTGCGAATCTTCTTGAGCGAGACGGGCGAGGTGACGACCCGGTTCCCGTTTGGGGTCGACCCGTCGTCGGCGACACACTCGAGCTGCAGGCGCTCACAGTTGCGGCAGCCGTTGGGACGTCCATCACATTTGACCTGGCAGTGGCGTGTCGTTTGGTTTTTTTTTTATTCCCGCCTCGTCAGCGAGATCTAAGATCCACTCGTCCTGCAAGCGTTTTTTTGCTCACCTTGCGCGCACGACACACGCGACAGCCCATGATTCCCAGACCACGTCACTGGCAGGCCAGATGGACATGACCGTCTGGCATCGGTTCCCCTTCTCCTCGGGGCTTGCCATTAAACAGAGAAAGGGATCCCGAGAGAAAAAAGTCTCGCCGCGAGCGCGTTGCACCTTGATCAGAAATGTCACGCAAGAGGCCAAGGGCAGCAGAAGCGTCCGGCCAACCAGGTTTCTCGACTTCTGATTGGCCGATATGGGTGGGGCCCAGCCGATGGGCCGATAATCTTCATGGCAAGAGCGACTGACGCTACCGATGGTCCTGGTGACGTGATCGGTCGCGAGCAAGGCGTCTTCTTGCGTGCTGAGTCGAGATATTCGATGCGTTCCTTTCGCCGTGACATCTGACAATTCTCAGGTCAGGGCCCAACTCGTTTTCCCTCCCTGACAGACCCTCGTCATGTACTCGGCATGAACCACTCAGATTACCGCCGTCTTTTCTCTGGCTGTCATGGATGAGATTCGTTCCATCAAGGTCTGGGACGTCTGCTCGTGACAGTCTTCCCAGTCACGGCCACCGAGGACAGATCAGCGCGGCTCAGCTAACCCTCATCGAAAATACAATCGCATCAGTTCGCATACTGTCACTTTACACAATCAGTATCACAAGCTGCCTCACTGATGCTTATCAAAATCCGCGCCGGCCACTCATCGTATGCCACCATCCAGATAAGCAAAGGATGCCAGTACTCCGCCGCCACGCCTCAGAAACATCAAACCAGAAAGCTTCCCCGTCATTTCCACGGCGAAGCAAACCTGTCAAACACGCAGCTGCGAGCCAGGTATCGACAACCAATAACAAGAACGAACATCGGAAGAAAACTGGATTCGACACAAGCTCTTCACAGAATTTCAACTCATGTTGCCCAATCAATACCGAGCGTTTCTGGTCCATCCACGAGACCCTGCATCCGACGACCCGGCTCCCGCCACCAGCGTCCCAGAAAATCATCTGGCGACTTAGCCCACCCAAGACGAGGCATTTGTTCATCATGACAAAGGAAACAGCGCCCAGTCAGGATCCCGTGCGCCACTCATCCGTCTTGACAATGGTCCAGAGCCGCTCCGGGTCAGTTTCTGAAACTACCCTGTACCACCACAACCTTTTAATGTGTCTTTCGGATTATCCGATGCCACCACCACCGGTGTTTCCTGAGCATCGTACAATCCCTGCAGTGTCGCGTGCCATGTGCTGCCCCTCGGGTTAAAGAAGCAATGCACCAGCTTTGCGCGATCACGTGGTCTGTTATCAGCGCCTTGGTTCGTTCAGCGTGTCTTTGCAATTGTTTATCTGCAGATTCACTAATCGGTAAATGTACATGGCCTCACGGCACCTCTTCTACAATCATGTACAGGCAGACTCCCCCTCGTCAGGCAGCGTTGCATTGTGTTTGGGCAGCACGCAGCAACGGGCAGCAGTCGCGGCACGCAACATGTCCAAACGAGCGGTGGCCAAGGGCGAGAAATCTCCGTGCAAAGGTAATCACCCGCAAAAGTAAGCAGACCGCCTGTTTTGTCTTACTCCGTGCCCAGCTCGCCGTGTTCCGGATATCCAACGCCGACCAATGCCAAACATGGCCCGTCCCAGAGATTTCCGTCGCAAAAAAAGAAAGAAAATGCCTCAATACTCCCCAATGAAAAGCTGCTGATACATGCATAACTGCTGGCGACTTGATTCGAGAGATGCGCGAAAAAAAAAAATTGCCGCATGCCCATGCATCTTTGATGTGATCCAAGTGACGCGAGAGCCCGAGGAAGCCGCGAGTGCCCTGCCCAATCGGAACAATTACGGCGCTCTCTGCCCGTAAATGTTCGGTGGAATTTCCATGCCTCGAAGGGTGGATCTGCTGATTTTACTTTTGGGCGGAGAATGCACTCCGTCAGCCCAGCTTTGCTATGCCAGCGGATCCCGGCCCGTCAGAGTCCGGTGCTGGCGATGCGACGTCTGCTGCAATATGTCTGTCTGCTGCTGCATGATTTTTATGACGTGTCGCCACCGGCCGCCGCCAGCGGACAGGAGCATCGTGTGTCTAGTATGTCATGGGGATCCACCTGGTCGGAACGCTATTGGGACCAACCTCGTCGGGCTTGACGGACGGGCTTCGAGGCGGAAGCGCCCAGCGTGCGCGGCCCGGTTTCTGGCTGTCGAGCTTGCCTCGCCTGCGCATGGCCATTTCCATTACGGCGACGCGGATAAAGTCTGAGTTCTCGCGCATCTCTCGCTGGCGCATCCCAGGGACGGCCGCAGCCAACGTCGGCTGGGCAGGTTTGGTGGGGGACGCAGGGGGTGACGTGGTGTGACCGGCGGCGGTTGCCTCCGTGTTCCCGCCCGACGTGACTGGCGCCGACTGCAGGCGGTGAATCTTGTAGGTCTGCATCTTGATCGAGGCCGACGCCCGTACGTCCGGGTTGCTGGTGGTGGTGGGGTTTAGGTAGCGGCGCAACTCGGCCGATGGCATCTCCTCGGTTAGCGGAGGCCGGCGCTCGTCTGCAAAGGGAACGTTGGGATCAATGGTTAGGATGGACCGGGTGAGAAAGTCGTCTGGCGGTATGGACGGCAGGTTGATGCTGGAAAAGGACCTGGCGGCGGACCGCAGGGCCCGCAACGAGGCGGTGAGGTTGGATCTAAAGACGGAGCGGAGAGGCTTGAACGGCTGCAGCAGGAGAGGGGGAGAGTAGGCGGCGGCCGCAGGTTCTGCGTAGGCCTGCTCGTCCGCGTCGTGGACGGACGGGAGCTTGAACTCGGACAGTTCGTCGAGGCCGTCGGCAAAGACGAGGAGGGGATGCTCGCGCTTGGCGTCGGCAGGCGGCGAGCGGACGGGCTCCAGGGACTTGAGTGCCGGGCTGAGCCGCCGCCGCCGTGGTTGCGTCTGTTGCTGTTGCTGCCACCGCCGGCTCCTTGTGGGCGGCGTGTCGACCAAGGAGCCGTTGTCCGTGGCGAGGGAGTCGTCGACCAGCGAGGGGACAGAGTCGGCAGACGCGGTCCTGGCCGGGAAGAAGCCAGTCACGTTGGCGGCGTCGTTTTCGGCGTGGTCGAGCCCCCCGACGTAGCTCATGTCCTCGTCAGGCGGGGAGAGAAGCAGGTCCATGGGGCCGCCGGCGCGCGCCAAGGACAGGCTGAGATCCTTTTCCGACACGGAATGAACGCCGACGATATCGTTGACGGTGAGGTGAGGCGAGGCATGACGGCGCCGCCTCTGGGGGCGGGGAATGTCAGTGATGGCGAGTAGGGCAGCGACAGAGGGCGAGATGGAGTCTGGTTTCCGTCGCCTTCGTTGGTGAGCGTCCTGCTTCTTCTTGGGGATCTGGACGGGACAGGTTGGGGTCGAGGGCCTCTGCTGTCCGGCGGCGGCGTCGGCGGCGGGATTCACAAGAGACGCATCGTCTCGCCTGGGTTTGCTCCGGATCGGCATGGCTTCATCCAGGGCGGAGAGGGTCGTCGAGGCCAGGGAACGATGACTCGACAAGTTGGACGCACCGGGCGCGACGACGTCGAAGTCGTCGTCGTGAAAGATGCAGCCCAGTGCGACGAGGTTTGGTGTGGCAAAGATGGGCCGTGACGTAAAGTGTGCAAGTCGGGGTGCGGCGACGTCGTCGTTGTCGCACAAGATGGGTTTTGTCAGAGGGATGCTCTTCCTGGGGAAGGAAAGAGCGGGAGGAAAGGAGAGACAGGGGCCCGAAGAAGAGGATGCCATGACGCCGGGGATAGAGCCGAGGAGACAGCGACGACGGCTGGAGATGACGGGGGCATCTCCGAAGGTACTTTTGCCTGCCAAGCTGGTAGAGTGTGTGGGCCGCAGTCGCCTCGTACTTGACGCAGTGCGTCGTCGTTTATCGCTGGCAGCCCAAGCCACTCGCACGCAGTTTCCAGGTACGGGACGTGGGGGGAATGAGAGAGCTGACGGGCGTCACCTCACACAGTCTCGACAGGGAAGCAGTATCTTGCGACGTGCGTGGTCGCACAGCGTCCGATCTTCCGTAGGGTGATCACTGATGATAAAGAAAGAGCAAGGGGTCGCGTGTTCACATCTGCATACGGGGTACGTACTGCATCCGCTAGAAGCCGAGAATGGAAGGCGCCCGCAGCCCGCAGCGAATCAGGGCAGCGTGGGATTCGATGACCAAGCCGGAAGGTCGCGCGCTGAGCCGATAAGGTTCGGAACGGCTGCAATGGTGACGATGTGCCTTGCGACGGACGGGCGGGCGGGTGGCAGAGAGCGCAGAAAAAGTCAAAAAAGAAGATGAAGAAAATAAAAGTTGGTAAGAGTTTAGGATGCAAAGGAGGGGAAGAACGCCTCGAGGATGAATGAAGAAAGAGACAAGAATCGTGGTATACCTGGGACGGGCTAGCATCCTTTTGCTGCTGCGCTGCACCCGTTCGACCGTTATCAGCGAAACTGGTGGTGGCGCACCCCGGGGCTTGGGCACTGGTGCCAGGCGGAGCCACCGACGATCCCCCAAAAGGAACGAAGGGAAAAAAAGAAAGAAAGAAAAAGTATGTTCCTACTCCGTAATGCAAGGTCATTCGCCGTGTTTCTATGCACCAAGCATGACACGCACACTCGCAAATCGGAGCATCGCTGCCGGAGAGGGATTCGTTGCCTGCAACTTACTTTCCTCGCCCCGAGCCTCGCGAGACACACTTGACTCAAAAGCACGACGGGTTATCGCGGGTGAGCAAGGCCGCCAAAAAGTGAATTCCAGCAATTAGTCGCGGTCCCCACACATTGGATCGTCGTCAGCTGACATTCGATTGAGTCGAGGGAAAAAGAACCCCCCGCGACCGATGAAACAGCCCCGACCAACGGAAGACTCGGGAGATGCGCTGTGTGTGTGTGTGTGTGTGTGTGTGTGTGTGTGCGTGTGGAGGGAGGCGGGGGGTGGGGGTGATGGATGGATGGATGACCGACCCCCTTCTCCGGTCGATTAGCTGCGAGGAATGCAAAAAGTGTTTTTTGCTTCCAGCTCAAGATAAGAAAGAACACGGCTAAATCGACAGGAGACGGACACACGTCACTGCCGCTCACGTTTCTCGGTTGCGGGATGACACCGTAGCAGGGGATGCTACCGCCTTATCACTGCGTGGTACGTACAGTACTACCATCGTTCCTCTCTTTCTCTTCCCTGTCTCGGTAGATGCGCAACATGTCCGAGGCGGCCCGTCCGCGAGCCAGAGACAAACAATTCACGCTCACGCGTCCAGGCCACGGGTCGCATGGTCGTCTGCTCTACTTACTATCCATCAATCCATCAGTCAGATTCCGCCAATCCCCGCGCCACGCCGCCACGACCAGCAGCAGCATGGCATGGCATGGGGTGTGCCCAGAGCATTGCAATACAATACAATACAAAAAATACAAGTGTATTTTTTTTATTTAATTTCTTAATTTTAAAAATCTATATTTAAATAAATAAATTAGGTATAAAATAAAGCTTAATATTTATTTATTTTAAAGTTTTTTTGTGACCATAATTTAATGCACAAAGCATTAGATTATAGATAAGATTAATAAGTTTTTTAATATATTATCCGCCACACCTAGCGGACGTAGATCAATATCGAGCAATGGATGACAGTGGGTATTGATGGGTATCGTACAAAAAAACAAAAAAAAAGAAATAAGGTTTGCGCGTACGAAAATTTTTCACGGCAAAGAGTCACACCGAAACAAAGTTTCGGATCATGATATAATCCGTAGCCTTACGTACGAACTCAAGGTTCGCACAGCGCAGTACAAAAAGCAGCGATTTTTCCACGAGCAACTCTTTCTTGTTCCTCTCTCTTCCACGGTCGCAAGCCAACAGCCAACACAAGACCTGCACTCACACGCCTTGTATCGTCTATAATTACAAGCACCTGTCATAATTATAACCTATCAATACAAACCATTTAGAATTTAACATGATGTGTTTTGAGATGTGGTTTATTAATATAAAGCCTTTTAACCTTATGCCTAAGAGGGTTTATATATTATATTATAATTATAAAAAAACTTTAAAATAAATAAATAAATATAATATATTAAATTATAATATAATATTATATATTAAGATATTTAGATTATTATTAAGGTATTAAATAGCCTTAATTATATATAATTTAATCTTTAATTTAAGTTTTTAAATATTATATATAAGTATTTTTATAATTAAATATATTAAATAGGAAAAAGTGGCCTATTATAGTGGGTGGCTTATTGCGGTAGTGAGCACCACCCTAGTGGTGGGGCGTGGCACGAGTAATGTATGGATTCCCCACATGGACAGTTCCTGCGAAGAATTGCTTGGGAGAGCTCTTTGCGCGGCAGCCATCGTAACAGGCAGAGGCAGTCAAGACTAATCAATCATGGAGAAAGAGACAAGGCACATGTGCACCCCAGGTAAAGCCCTATCCTACCCATCGAATACAAGATTTCAACTTGACACTAGGCCGGCTGCATGTCAAGACAATTTCTCACCGAGCAGGGGTTTTTTTTTTTTTTTTTTAAAAAGCCCTCTGTTAGAGTCCCGATGAGCCGCTGCCGCAACCCACCTATGTCTTCCGTGGCGACAGGCGCACGATGGCGAAAATCGACGAATCAGGCGGCATGTACGCGACGGGAATAGAAGAGCTCATGAAGGGGTCAAAAGTCGCCGCTGACGATATTGCACGAGGATCCTCGCTCTACCAACATGCTCGCGGTGTTGCTCATACGCGCTTCATCTCCACTTCGAGGGATCCCCAGGTCGCAGCAGGGTTCGCCGGCGCAGGGGGCTCTCTTTACATGATCCGTGTCGATGAAAGATTTGTTGACCTCGACCAGACTCTGGGCAAGGCCAGCCCGTACCCGGACCAGCAAGAGATTGCGGCGATTGGCCATATTCCCACCGACATGATAGTGGGCCACTTCAATGTCAGAAGCATTATGGAAAAAGGCGTCTTGCCCCCAAAGCTTCCCCAAGCAAAAGCACAGGAGATCCTGGAGAGGCTCGCAGACCACTCCGATCTCATAAAAAATGACAAGTATGATGAGAGAAAGTGGAGCGGCAAGAAGAGCAGCGGCATACAGCCGTCACGGGCCGGTGTTAAAGAATTTAAGCGGGAGGGTCCCGAAGTTATTCACAGCCTAGACAAGTTTGTCAGGGACGGGATGGGGAAGCAGCAGCCAGGAGAAGGTCTGTGGGACTTTACCGCCTCGTCCAAGTATCGTGTGCGGGATACGGCGCTCAGCAAGTGGCACAAGGACCTGCACTCGGCGCAACAGGACCTTGAACGTGCCAAGGCCGACCTCTCGGGGAGCACAACGGGTGAGGCCGCCACCAGAGCATCCGAGGCGCTCGAGAGGTCCCTGCAAAGTCTGACGGGGCTGGGGCGAACCATGACAGAAATCGTAAAGGAGACGCCGGCCCTGAGCACTATCGAGATACGCTGGGACGAGCTCGCGGAAAACATTCGCGACACAAGAGTCAAGACGAGTCAGGCCAAGACGAAAGCACACGTCCTCGAGTCAAGGAGGCTGCTTCAAGAGATGGAGAGTGTCGAAGCCGGCAACGAGGCAGAAGCCGACTCCGACTTGGCCGTGGCCACTCATAATGTCAAGACCAAGGCCAACAAGATTGCGCAAGAAGGGGAAGCCTTTGCAGCGCTCGCCGATGAGACAAAGAAGCTCAAGGAGCGGCTCAAAAAGGCCAGCAAAAATGGGTTCCACAACAAGAACAAAGAAGAGTCGGCCGCAATCCTCGAGACACCAGGAATCATCCGCTTAACAGGCCCAGGAGGAGAGGTGGAAGACCGGGAAAGCGCCGCCACAGCCGTTGCGAGGATGCTCCCTGCCGTCTCGGAGGAGGTTGATGTCATCAAGAGCGGCAAGCAAGAAATAGACGAGATGAGCGCAAAAGCTACGCGAATCGTCAAGTCATACGAAAAGAAGCTTCAACAGGAACAAAAGAACAAAGAAGAGGCAGAGGACGACGACGGATCAGTCAGAAGAGGTAGGAAGGGCAGGAAAGGCAGGAAAGGGAGGAAAAGCAGCCAAGACAGCAAAGACAGCAAAGATGGAGAGAGCACCCCAGAGCAGGCAAGTGAAGAAGGCGAGGTAGAGCATAAAGAAGATGCGGATAATGGGGAAAGAGATGCAGATAATGGGGGAGAAGATGCGGACAATGGAGGAGAAGCAGCAGAGGAAGAGGGTGAGGATGATGGGGCAAGGAGAAAGGGTAGAAAAGGCAGGAAAAGCAAACAGAAGCAGAGACAGAGACAGAGGCAGAGAGCAGGGCGGCGATAAAGAAGAAGAAAAAGGGGCAGAAGAATCAGGAATAAAAGGAGGAACATTCATTGTCTTCTGACATTGGTCTGCATTCGATGGGTGTGGCGGATAATGTATTGAAAGCTCACTAATATTATCCCATATATAATGCCTTTTGCATCTTATTAAGGTCAAAAAATGAATAAATGAAAGGGAGGAGGGGGGAAATAAACTATCGCATATATCACCTTTTATACAAGGCATAGCTAAAACAAGAGTCCGAAGAGTATCCATGTTTGATTTAACTGCACAGAGAGCAACGCGCCCTTGCTCGGCGACTCGGGCGGGCCCGACTGGCAACGTGACCGCCAAGGCTCAAAAGGCTTGGCATCGCGCATCCCCACGACGCTGCCGAGCGGGTGCCGTGCTCCACTCAAAGATGACACCCGTCGGGGGTGTGTGTGTAGAGGGGGGTTCCTGGTGTGTCGGGGAGGCTTCAACCGTCACGTCATAGAAGGGGAGTGCGAGTTCAAGGTTGCACGTGCGACCTAGCAGAGGTGCCCCCCGTCTGGTGGTGTATAACGGCCGCTGGCGCCTTGGGCCGACCTGTCCTTTAAGAAACCCCAGTACGAGGAAGCCCAGCCATCGGCAACGGACCATCTTGACCCCAAGTCTTCTGCTGGTCTTGTCGGCGCTATGAAGTCATTAGTCCGCTCTGTCAGCTCACAGCCTGCCCACACAAGCTGACATGAACGTCACATAATTGTTTGAAGAATGAAAATACTCCCCTGAAACTATCCCGAGAAGACATTTTACAAAGCCTCGGACTGTCTTGCTGTAACCATAGAGCGACGCCTGGTCATGTGGTGATTCATGCTCGTGTATTCGTGTTTCCTGTCCTTTTCTGCCACTTAAGTGATAAAGTACACGCCTGAAACCCTTTTTCAATTCTTCTCTGAAAGGCTGGAGCATATTGAGAGCTTTCGACGTGTTCGAGTTGACAATTCCAGGACTGTTCTTTTCAAATTGACGCTTGACGCAGAGCCCGAGGTGGCAACGGACATGTTGTCTCGTTAACTGTATTCTTACAGCCTGGCATGTTGATTCAACCGCAAAAAGTTGCACAGAAGCAAGCTCCCTAGACGTGGATGAACGGAAAAGATTGCGTCGAGTTTACAGAGGAATGCACGGGAACCAATTTTTGGTGCCACAACCCGACTTCTACGGCAAAGAGGGATATTCATCGCAGAAGGCTCACGAGAAGCCGTGGCGCTAGGACGAGCACCAGCCAAGCCTATGGCTCTGAAGGGGGTGTGCCTAAGCTTCCGAGGCCAGGATCCTCTCGCTAGCCAGCCAGCTTTCCCCCCTCGTTCTATCCGGACATTTTGTGCTGCACCCGAGACCCTACGGAGCCGTGTCTCGGGACCGAAAAATTGTGCATGAGCGTTTCAAATGTCTGGCCGGGCACGACAAGGCCCAGCCCCTAGTCGCCCCAAGAGCCATCAACCCCTCCTCGGAAGCATGACGTCGGCACGGACCAGCCGCGCGGCGGCCAAGAGGGGACGAGAATGTACGGGTAGAATATGGCGTGTGTGGCCTCGCTGTAGTAGTCATCTGGGCTCCCGCCGGCAGAGATGAGTGTGTTGATGCGAGCCGCAACAGGGGAGACGGGCATGACACTTGGTGGCCGAGTTTAAAGAGAGGTGCAGATTTCTTTTCCCCCAACGTGCCTGTGAGCCCTCACGGAGGGGGGAAATGTACGTCTTGCCTCAACTTTTCCCCCTTCTTCTTGGTCTGGCACTTTGGCCACGCAGTGCCCGAAATGGTGATGCGGATGTGGACAAATTGACCGTCGGGTCATCATGTGGGAAATTGGACTTTTAGCACCTCACCCTCTCTCTCGCACACACACACACACACACACAAGTCCACCAGGCGGATGGGGGGACGGAAGGCCAGCCAGTCATCAGACGAACCAAAGTGCTTCTCTAGCTTGCACAACGTTCCGTCTCGTCCAATGGTCATGCTCGTGCAACATGAATGGTGGAATAATTCGATTCGATACATAAGCCCCAGGGAGGCTAACGACGCAGATCGGTCAAGCTGACACGAGACTAGCGGCACGAGGCAGAAGATTGTCATGGCCGCTAGCCAATCCCACCTCTATCAGTCGGGTCACCTGAGCTTCTTGTGCGCCCGCCAGAAAAAAACAGGATCAAACCAAAGGTTTGGTGCAACAATGAATCGGGCCCTGCGATGCCTTAGTCTCAGACACCAATCACGAGACATGTTGGCGTAGGACCACATTTGATGAAAGCCATTGCCATTGACGCAACGGTAAGTCAATACCAAGAACGCAACGTGTTTTTTTTTTGGCTGCTAATTGACAGCAAAGCACGTCGAGACACGATTGTGGCTGATCAGCACTACTTGGTTTGGCCCTTACGTCAGGCCATGTCGGCTCATCGCCACCCCCCCCCCCCCCTACCGGGATGTCGGAGGAGAAACGTGCGGGGGAGGGGAGAAAGGAACAAGGTACGCATATTCATGACACATTTTATTTCCCAATTATTCGTTTTCATGATCCTTGCCACTCCGTCACGGATCAGATCAGTAATCCGTCCCGAGACGGAGCTGACAGGGCATCTTGCCGCTGTAGTCTGCATGACGGCGCATGATCTATAAGGGTCGATGGTATAAAAACAAAGCGATTTCGGCTCATCATCACCAACTGTCCAAATCAAAAGCACAGTTTCACTCCCGTTCATCAAGCAGCTCGTCGATTCCTCCTCCTCCGCCGCCGCCAACATGAAGCTCGCCATCATCTCTCTTGCCTTTGCAGGCCTTGGCCTGGCCGATCGCTCGGCCGAGTTCAACGTCGCGACGTCTGGGGATCGTACGTCCATTTCGATTCTGCGAGCTCTTCTGACATGATCATCGGGCAGCAGCTGACTAGCACGTGACGACAAAACAGTCTGCGGCAAGGGAACGACCATCTCCTGCTCCGGCGCCCCGTGCAAGGGCAACTTTAGCCCGGCCCAGTACAATATTGTGAACCTCAAGGTCTCGGGCAACTGCCACATCAGCCTGTGTACGTGAAGCGCCCTTCGTTGTGCTGTGCAATTCTAGTCTAGTCTGGTTCTGGTCCTGGCTCGAGCTGACATTCTGGCTAGATCCTAAATCCAACCAGCAGGGCGGCGTCAGCCAGCGCCTCAACACAGACACCACTGGCACCTGCATCACCGGCGGGCCCTGGCTGTCGTATGGATATTACTGCGACTAGGTCGTGTTGGCGGCGTTCCGTACCTGACAAGGCAGAGGAGCGGCCGGTGGGATCTGATCAATTGCCGAGTCTGGCTCGTTAGCAAGGCACGCTTGGACAGCGGCATGTAAGAAACTTGACATTCTTTCTATCTACTTTATATATACATAGTCATTCCTTGAGAGTAAAATATAGTGGCCACTATGAGATTCTCTTCCCACTTTGCCATGGCTTAAAGCCTATAAAAATAAGAAAAGTATTTAAGAAGGTTTAAATAGAAAAGTAATAAATTATATTAGCTTATAAAAGAACTATTTTCTTTTCATTTAAAAAGAAAGCTTAATTATCATGTATCAAAAATAAAGCAAGAGTTTGTTAAGAATCCATGTTAAGCTTCATAGAGAGATCACCGCGCTCATTCTCGGCGACTTGGCAATATGACCCCCAAGGCCTGGCAAGACTCGTACAAGCGAAGACCACAAGGCTTGGCATCACGCATCCCACGACGCTGTCGACCGGGTGCCGTGCTCTACTCAATGTCTGGCGCGTGTGTGGGGAGGGGGGTTTCCTGGTGTGCAGGAGAGAATCCAACAGTCACGTCACAAAAGGGGAGTTCGATTACAAGGAAACACATGCGGCCTGGCAGTAGGTGCTTGCTGGACCACGTCTGGTGGTGTACAGCTCCCACTGCCGTCCTGACCTGACTTCGTCCTCCAAGGAAACCCAGCACGTGGCAATTGATATTGTCGGCCGTTGGCAGAACCCTGTTACGGCGAACTCGGGCTACAAGGCGGGCAAGCCTCCGCTTAGTGGTGGTAAGAATCCGCTGCGTCATGGCCTACTTGCCGCCGGCATCCTAGCGCTGGTCCAGCTCTGCGCCGCGGATCTCGCGAAACGTGCATCAGCAGAAACTCCAACATGAAAACTAGTGATGTGCTTGATCAGCACTGAGCCCTTACGTCAGCCGCGGTGGCTTACCAGGCCCCTGTCTGCGTAGCCAATCGGAAGATAAGCATGCGCATGTCTTGGAGAATTTTTCCATCAATCACGCGGCTCTTCATCCATGGGCGTGAGTAAGCGCGCGTCAATCGTCGTGACGGATCACTAATCTGTCCCGAGACGGACATGGCCGGTCAATCATGCAGATGCAGGGGTCGGCCGGCATCAACCTGCTGCGGTCTGGGTGGGCGGTTTTTAGCTACAACGTTGTTGGTATACAGCCAGAGTGATCCCGACCCTCACTGTCTAAACAAGCAAAAGTCTCAATGTCCAAACAAGCAAAAGTTGATTCCGACCAATCAAGCATCCTCAGACGCCGCCAACTTGAAGCTACCCTGGACTATGCTACTAAATCACGAATGAAACATGTTGAGAGGCGCGGCACGCGTTCCCTCTTGTCTTGGCCTCGCTCGCCTACGTGGCGTAGTTGAATAGCGCAACGACTGGAGATGGTTACGTACATCTTTGCAAGATCTGCTTACCTAGGCAAGCTGACTGCGCGACAACAGTCCGCAGAGAGTGAAACACCATTAAGCGGCGCTCTGATGACGTGTGCAAGGAAACCTTTAGCCTGGTCCAGTACAACATATTGAACCTCAGCCGCCACATCTGCCTGTGTACGTGGCGGCTCTGGTTGTGCTTTGAGTCTGGTCTGGTTCGAGGTGGACCAACATGCTTGCTATAACAGTGCCTCCTCGTAAGTGATTCCGTGTTTTTTTTTTGTACGGCTTCACCACGCACAAAAGCTCGGAATTACCTGGGTCCCAGATTGGTTCTCCGGCAGCGCCTCAACGCTGGTATGGAGGCATGAGATGTTGATTCATTCAACTAGCTAGGGCAGTGCGCGGGACGTGCCCAAGTGGGCAGGGCACAACAAACAAAGCCCTATAAATACCTAAAAAGTAAGGCTAATTTATATTAAAAGGTTAGTTAATTTATACCTATAATACTACTTATTAATTAAATTATTATAATTATTAATAAGTAAATTTTTAGTATTTTTTCTTTATTTTTAATTATATAATAAATTTTTAAATATTCTTATTTTTTTATATATTATTAAAAATTATTATAAAGTTTTTTTAAGGCTTAAAGCTATTAATATAAGTAATAACCTTAAATAAACCTTTAATTTTTTATATTTTTACTAAATTATACACCTTTATTATAATCTTCTTATAAATAATAGGCGTACAAAGTCTCGATGTTTTGTGAATCTAAGGCCCTTTATAAGGCTATCCATAATTATCTGGTTAGTTATAACTTATTAAAGGCAGAAATAGCCTTCCTTAGCCTCTTAAATAATCCATTTATTTATTCATTTTGAAGTTTTTTTGTGACCATAATATAATACATAAAGCATCAAATTAAGGACAAAATTAATAAGTTTTTTAATGCATTATTTGCCACACTTAGCGGATATAAATCAATATTAAATAATAAATAATAGTAAGTATTAATAAGTATTATATAAAAAAAAATAAAAAAAAAAAATAAAGTTTATATATATAAAAATTTTTTTATAGCAAATAGTCACATAAAAACAAAGTTTTAGATCATAATATAATCCATAGCCTTGCGTACGAACTCAAGGTTCGCACCGCGCAGTACAAAAAACCGCGATTCCTCCACGAGCAAA